>JABFFJ010000385.1:0-128961 GCA_013623715.1 Fusarium verrucosum
TTTTTCTTTTTTTTCTTTTTTTTCTTTTTTATTTTACCCTATTTTTTATTAATAAGAAATAGCTATATTAATAACTTAATTAAGGGACTAATATATCTTCTATATAAATAAGGTTATTAATAGGAGATAGCTACTATAGTAACCTATAAGGGTATATAGCTATAGAATTAAGCCTCTAGTTATTATAGGCTTAAGTAAGAGTATTAGAATATAAAGGAATAAGGTTATTCTAATTCTATATATCTAGGTTTATTATTATATATATAGCCTCTTATCTACATAATCTCTCTTCTTTAATTAACTTAATTATAACATTTAATAAGAACTACCACTAGGGGTGTAGCCTAGCAGTATAGTGCCAGTAAAGCACCAATCTTGGCCTTTTTAATAGACGACCAACTTAGTAATGAGAAGATGTTGGTGTTGGCTGTGAAGATGGAATCGACTGTGCCAAGACGGGCCATTTTGTGACGGACTACCAGCCATGCTCTTTGCTGGAAGGCCATGGAGACGGCGCTCCCTAAACTAGCTTTGGCGCAGAAGGCGATTACCGTTCCGTATCGGAGCATGAGAGATTGATGCGTAGCTTCTTGCCCGTCAAGACTGAGATAGAAGAGATGATGGCCGACTGCGAACGCGATGCCGAGAACGGCGAAGAGGCACATATTCCAGGGTTTCAATGTGTACGCGTTCCATCTTTCAGAGAAATTGCCCTGCGTTGAGGCGGGGCCTGACTCTTTTATGGGCTTTGTGGGCAGGGCTGTATCTCCAGATTGAGGCTTGCTGTTTCGAAAGGATTCGTAGGGTGACAGAAGCTCAATCTCGTCTAGACTTTTGCGATCATTCTTGTTGTAGTTCATTGGGGGAAAGGCAGATAAACTCATTATGCTTCAGATGGATGATGCAACACAGTGAATAGAAAATGGAGAAAACGATGTAAATTTTCTTTTTGGGGGCCATCAGAGCCTCATCTAATCATGCATGAGCCCTACTCTATGTGCCTTGCCAGATGCCAAGCTACACAGCCTCATGTCCACCCAATAGCTTGGGCCTGAAGGATGACATGCAGTCGATCGCCCCATAATCCACCTCTGCCCAGAAAATCACCGTCTATATTTAACTCTATCGGGGAATCATTTCCGGCCATCATACATTGACATAGAAAAACATTAGAATAATGCTAATGATGCTGTTGTAGCTATGCTCGCTTGCTGTATTGTATTATTTCGACAAGATTGGGGTAGAGATTATCGCACACCAGCCTGTACTAATCGGCTTTCGGCTGCTGGGTTGTTGAGAAACTTGGGCACAGAGTCCTACAGTCTGTTAGCAAAGCTGTTGCGTGTTTGTGGTGGTGGTAAGCTTACACTAGCCATGAGTTTGAAGACGGCATCTGTTGCCGTCTCTAGTAGCGATGTCACCTCTTTCAGTGTATCTGCTACTGTGGCATCAAGTGCCTGTGCCTTGGTCATTCGCTGAGCAAGACTTGACCGGATCTTGTGGTTGACATTAACCTCCCGCGGTGATCCAGGCGCGAGGAAGGTGTTGAAAACGACGTGAGCTTGTGAAAGAAGCTCATTTGCCGCATTATCGGAGTCCTTCTTATCCCCCTTCTCCATCGTCTCAAGCATGGCCTTAGCCTCTCGAATAATTACATTAGCCTGCTCGTAGAATGCAAGACTCTCTTCGCAGTATGTCTCCCGAAGGTTCTCGCGGAACAACAATCGAAGCGTAGGATCGAGCAGAATCTTTTCAAGTTTGTGTCGATTGCTCTCACTGAGGCCGCCGCCCTTTCCTGATGTTGAGGAGTCTGTTTTGCCCTGTGACGAGCAACGACTTGATGAGCTGGTCTCGACCAGTTCTTGACCGCGTTGAGAAAGTTGGTAGATGGAGAGGGGTGTCGGTTGGAATAGTTTGCAGGCGGCGAACTGGTTCATATAGGCCATGTCTGGTGACACTGACTCGATGAGGTTGTAGTGTACAAAGTGCGTGGCTATGTTGACGGCTTCGCGGAGATCCACGCATGTAGTGTTGTCCCGTAGCCATTCAGCAATAACTTGACCTGTGCATGTATCTTGGTATGTTCGTCCGTTAACTCTGCGCTCGGGTTGAAGTCTGATACCAGGTGCACCCTCTGAGTAAGGTCCCTTCTTCCCCCGTCCATCAACACCAATCAATCTGCAAAAGACAACTTCGGTAGTGGCTCGATCAACATGGCACGTATCGGTCTTCTCGTCTCGTTCCAAATGCAATATAGGCCCTGTGATGAGACAATGGAGTTCGCTGAGCTGATCCTGGTAGAGACCATTCGATTCGCAGAACCAGTCAAAGACCATGATACCCTTGGATGTCGGTCTCCATACTCCTCCTTTCTGTTGAAACACTTGATCAGGTTTTCCATCTGCAGCCTCGATATACCGGGCATCGACGAATTGTTGACAAAGATTCCGCGCTGTGTTCTTGTTCATGGAGAAGGTTGTTGTAGAAGTAGAGACGACCGTGCCTGATGGATTGCTGGGATCAGCCATACGATTTGACTGTGTAAGCTTGAGATTTCCGAGGTTATGGATCGCATCTTCGGCAAGGAATGTGTGTTCGATCTTGATGAAGCGGACGCGATGGGGCACGAGAGGGAGGAGACTGGCGAGAAGGGCTGAGAAGAGATCTTGAAGGTCCTGTTTCGAGCTGTTAGTGGTGTCTCAGATAAACAGTTTTATGGCCGGTTATGTCCGGACACTAGCATAGACGGACCTTGGATTGCGGTCGATCATCGTTTGACGCGCATAGCAGACGCGAAGATGACTGTGTGATTGTTCCTTTCGACATGTTGGGTAGGTACGTTGACGAACGTCTCTCCAGAGAAGAACTTCCTAAATCAAGCATAACTTCACAAGTTGAGATTTGAAAGCTAAGCCAAGCATATGTAGATAGCTATAAACCAGGACCGGGTCATGATGATGGCGCAACTAGAGATAATAAAGGAAAGGAAAAGGGCCCTGCATAATACATTACTCGTGCGTCCGCAAACGATTCCTCTTTCAGCCAAATAGCCAAGGTGTTCCCTCGTGGAAGAGGAGAACCACATGGCGACCCGCCGACCAACCACGCGACTAACTAGATCTAGATACAGATTAGGTTACTGATGATGCACGCGCATATGATGCAGTATTTGGAGATTGGCGTCTCCTTTAGTCCGTGAGCCGTGCTGTGACCGCCCGCTAGGGTCTCCTCATCTGGGTCTGCCCTGATAATTCAGCTCGTAGAAGGACAACTCAGCTTCGCGTCTTTTTCTTGTTTTATTTTTCTCTGTTTCAGCATGAACTTCATGTAACATCCGAGTGCGGTGCAGTCAGGAACCAAGATTTGTAACCACTGACCCCTTATTAAAATTTGCAACTAGAACGAGCTAGGATCTCTTTAGAGGCTTGGAAATGTTCGGAACCAATTATGTAATTCCTGGGGCCTGAAACCAAGCCACTCTAGGAAAGTTCTTGAGATCCAGGAAAAGGTTATCCAGAAAATAAAGATAAACATGGAACAACCCGCGTTTGTTGATGGTCTCTGCTGTAAGTTGGTTGGTGATCTACACCGATGATCGATACACAACAGACTTGGGACTATTCCGCTCACCCACCGGTTTAGATGATTGGTGATGGCGCAAATTGCCTTTGCGGTTCCGCGCATCATGACCATAATTCCGAAGTCTTAGTGCAGTGAACGGACCCGGATGAGATCTGCTGTGGCAACTCGGCCGCAAGCTGCAGAAGAAAACGCCACTAATCCAAGTCTCAGGAAACCATTGAGGCTCAAGATGACGCTAATTAGAAAAAATGAAAATTGCAACTTCGTAGCGTAATAAGTGGCTCCGCTAACTTACTCAGGCAATACTGATTCGCCAATCTACGAAGATAGCTCACGGAAATGCCGACATCTCCATTCAACCGATCTTCCAAAATGACGCCTGCATGAGAAAGAAAGGACGGACGGTGTCGATGCCGTGTCTTTTGTTTCTAGAAGATCCTTGACGTGGTGGTTGCATTGTCTCGTTTCAACTACACCGCATCATCGCCGATCATCCAAATCGCATTTACTTATGCTTCTATCTAGATACTATAGTTTGAGTTCCATCGCATTGAATATCATCAGATCCACAGAGATCCTCAGATTTATTTCAGCAACCAATGGGTCATCTCCATACTCATATTACACTAGCCCTTGCTCGAATGAACTCCCTTCCTAGATATCCACTTCGATAGCTCGAAACGCGTTACAACGGTCTCCAATCCGATGAGGCCTTTTGAGTCAGCTTGCAAACATGTTAGGCAATATCCAATACAATAGTACAATCACACATGATCACTGTGCTGGAGATGAGATTTTGGTTCCGCTCATACCAAGATCTGTGCTCAGGGCTGAGACCGGGGCTGAACATACCCTTGCGTTCCCAGGAGAATACTTCCACGTGGGAGATCCAATATGGCTGCCTTGGCACGCCATGTCATGAGAGCTCTCTGCGACTCTGATCGTCTTGCCAGGGGCCTGATTGCGGCTCCTGCATGTCCCGGCTACTAGCGGTCTTTTTTATCACTCACTCGGTGCAAGAGTATGCAGGGTCTCGGCTCTGGGGCTTATCTCTGGGGCGCTATCATGTTCTTTGTTATCTGTTACAACCTAAAGCTTCTTCCTTCTTCCATAGCTGAATAATCATCTCTGAAGCGCGATATCAGACAAGGGTTTATGAATCACCTCTGAAACACCATCCACGGAATCCCCGACCCGCAACCAACACTGCCGATTAACCAACCTAAGCAACACCTGTGACACCGCAACACTAAACAAAATCTGCATTAAACATGCACAATTAGCCAGTATCAAGTTGGCGGTTGTGGCGTTGCCAGAGCATTTCAGGTCTCCATAGGGTTGCTGACTCGTGAGTCCCTGATAGTCCCAGACCGTATATCGAAGCTAACTAACAGTTGGGTCCCAATATCCACGTGGCCGACACGTTTTGTGCTCCATACGACTATCAAATTTGCACCCACTTGAAGCTAATGTAGGATGTGGGAAGACCAAGCTTTCACCCACTTCAAGCTGTTGCTCCTTTGACCCGACGTAGCTGGTTTCTGGAATGTCATCTTGATCGATCTCAGATCGACGAGGGAAACTTGGACGGGCTGAGGAATCAGCCATGCTGACACATGAACGTATTCTATGGGTCACATCTCTAAGCATACTTGCTGTTGTCTGCAAACCAACATTCTTCCAGAGGCCTGGCTGTCAGAGGAAGCTATGTAATCTGTGAAGTCAACAATGGTCTTCCCAACCACGCAGCTGCTAACCAATTCACATGATAGACTGATTAACAAAACTAGGAAGCTTCCATGAGTCATGGGTCGTTGGTTCAATGGTGAACTCGCTGGAAGTTATGAAGATATTCGATGAAAGGCCTCCGGACTTGAGCCGAAGGCTTACACGAGCCAGCTGTTAACGGAACATGCCTTGACCGTGCCTTGCTTGAGAGATAGGTTGTTCATGACTCGTAGGTTTTACCTCACGTGTATTTAAGTATGTGTTGAGAAACAACGTCCCACATTGCTGCAGTAGTGATGTCTAGACAGGCCCGACGATTAGGAAAGTCTTAGTTTCCTCACATCAATAGATTAAACTACACGCGTCAATATCAATTCTTCGTAATCTCCGATAGTAGTCTGCAAAGATCTACTTACCACTATTCAATACCTTTCAACCTTGTTCACTAAATGCTTGCTGCTAGGAGATGGAGATATCATGTAGAAATTGCTGACCTACCCTGAACTACGCGTCGGGACAGTCCCCACTTGAGGCACAACCCGATATAGAGCAGACTTGCACCAAAACCATCAACCAATCATAACTCGTTGCGGGCGAATGGTTTAGTGGTATAATACTCCCTTAGCATAATTCATCCGAATAATCTGGGAGTGGTCCAGGGTTCGATTCCCTGTTCGTCCAAAATAGGTGGTTTAAATCCACCATTATCCTCTCTTTTTGCATTTTTGAACCCCGTGATGATGAGTTCGAGCGAGCATTGAATATTCCTATCCAGCTCAAATATGTCTTTTTTTATGCCCCTCCCAATCTCTCATGTTTACCCTCCATCAACCCGAGTTATTAAGTCATGGGTCTAGGCAATAAGCTCAGCTGGTTCAATTATTCAGACATCCCAACCATAGCTCTGGGCCGTGATATGCTATGTGATTGCTGATGATGTCGGAAGAAACTTTGTGATTGGAGCGCATCGCCTTTGAGCTCTTGGAGACCAAGTCAGGGGTCAGTCCAATAAAACGCGTTCAACTTGTCTTGACAGGACGATTCTGCAAACTCAAAATACTTGAAGCTACGTCACAAACAGGCAAAAGATCTGCTCAGAATCCGCATTCTTTTGTCCCGAACCGAGACTTAAGCAACTTACGGAGCCAACCTCTCCGTTGAGCAGCTACAAGGTCTGTCTGGTACTCCCCGCACGAAACATGTTCACGCGGGGACCCCATAAATCGATATCAACAGGGGTAGAAACGGCTTATTGTCCCAGAATAGGAGGTCATGGCACCATGCAACATTTACCGCGCCATTAAGATGCCGGCGCTAAGGAGACACTTCGTGACATCGTGCCTTTCATGGCCGGTACATGTCCCCAACTTGATAGCCAAGATCACGAGTTCTTAAGCTGAGGGGCTACCGAGGCAAGCATAAGAAGTGTTACTGAGAGTTAATTGCTATAAGAAGTGCTCGGGGTGGTGGGGAGCAACACGAGAGATAGTTTCACCTTCGCCCGAATCTCATTGACAACATGCGTTTCCAATCTCTTCTCTGGGGAGGACTTTTGAGTCTCTCAGCAGTCCTCGCTGCTCCCACTGCCAACCAAGAGCCTGCTACACCCGCCAAGCGAGCTGTTCCAACTTCGACGTTCTCCAACAATGTCATCTTTTCTCCCCCTTCCAATGCTGGATGGACCGATCCTCGCGTCCTTTACGCCCGCTCCATCCAGCTTTCAGATGGCTCCCTTCTTGCAACCTGGGAGAACTACTCCCCCGAGCCACCGCTGGTCTACTTCCCCATCTACCGCTCCACCGATGGTGGTGTGAAGTGGACCCAGATCGGAAAAGTTCAGGACACAGTTAATAACTGGGGACTGCGATATCAGCCAGATCTTTATGAGCTGCCCAGAGCTATTGGCAAGTATCCCAAGGGAACGATTCTGTGCACAGGAAACAGTATCCCTACAGATCTGAGCAAAACCAAGATTGATGTCTATGCCAGCACTGATGGTGGCAAGACTTGGAAGTTTGCTAGCAGTATTGCCTCTGGCGGCGAGGCTCGTCCTAACAATGGCCTCACACCGGTAAGATATATTCTAAAGCGTTGAAAATGGATAACAACTAATCTTAATAGGTTTGGGAGCCCCACATGATGTACAACTTCATTTCTCTTGTTTTTGAAGAACGATGACTAACTTTGAAATAGGGTGTATGAAAACAAGCTTGTATGCTACTACGCAGACCAGCGTGACCCCAAGCACGGGCAAAAGCTCTCTCATCAAACCACCACCGACCTTGCCAGCTGGTCTTCACTCGTCAATGATGTAGCTGACAGCAACTACAACGCTCGTCCCGGAATGCCAGGAATCACACTCCTCCCCAACGGCCAGTACATCTTCGTCTACGAAACCTGCGGTACCCAAGGCTGCAGAATCTTCTATCGTCTCACATCCAACCCACTCAACATTCTCGCAGCCAAGGAGTTTGCTCTTGTTAGCAACAGGGGTACTCGACCTGTTAGCTCGCCTACTGTTGTATGGAGCTCAGTTGGAGGAGCCAACGGAAGCATTATCGTCAGTGCTGGAAGCCAGTCTCAGATCTTTGTTAACAAGAACCTTGGTGCTGAGAACTCGTGGGTTGAGTTTGCTACGCCCCAGCCTAATGCGTACACTCGTGGTCTCATGGTCTTCAAGGAGAATGATAACTTCTTGGCTATCATTGGGGGCGGATGGTTGCCACCTAGTAGCACTAACCAGGTTAGCTTGAGTGTTATTGATTTGAAGAAGACTGGCCTGTAGACGAGTTAGATAAATTGACGATATATCCACTCCCTTCAGACTCTCATCGTCAATAATCAGCCGATTTCTCCAATATTCGTATTTACTAGTTACCACAGTAATGTTCCTGAACCGAGGCAAAGAGCTAAAGACATATTGATGACGAATTTGATGTATTAATAGTGTGACTATACTGACATTCCTTGACTTGCTATATGGCTTCAAACCTACTTGGAACCATCCTTCACAGCGGCAACAGCGAATGGGTTCGCAGTAAATGTGCCCTTAGGATCAGCCTTGGCCCTAGCCTTGCCCAATCTCTTGTACTTATCCTCATCTTCATAGTAAGCCTTCCAAATCTCTGGCTTGCTCATATCCCAATCGCCCCACGAACCCCAAAGCACACGCCTATCCTCCTTACTGAAGGGGCTCTTCGCTCCAATCATGATAGTGTCGTTGGTCTTTTGCCAGTTAAGAGCATAGTCCTTGTACTTGGCACCTGGATCGTGGAAGCAGTCTAGTGTCTGAACAACACTTGAGTCTCGCCAGCTATAAGACGTTCCGTTGTCCTTGTTGAGCAAGAAGCGAGAGTTCTTGCCACCAAAGCATTGGATCTGTACTGAGAGCTTGCAGTGGTCGTAGACCTCTCCCTCCTTGTCGCTCTTGTCGTTGTCGAGCTTCTGGTGAGGGTTGTAGATCAGATCTAGACGCTTGACGACAGCATCTACCCAACCGTCCTTCTGGAGGGTCTGAGACTTGGTGGCGTAGGTACGCTTGACGTAGGGGAGATCAAACTCTCGTCGCTTGGGGAAGATCCATTTTCCAGTCATCGTGTCCATGCCCTCATCAAACTCGTTGATCAGAAGGGTGTGGTTGCCCCAGTCCTTTTGAAGATCACGGAACTGCTGGAACCACTTGTCCACAGTGGCGTCGTACTTGTCGTCCTTGCTAGTAGGGCACCACTGTGCATAGAGCACAATGATAGCGGGGAAGCTACCGTTGAGCAAGTCAAGGACATCATTGGCCAAAGCACTCTTGATCTTGTTCTGGATCTTCTTCCAAACAGTATCATCTTTCAGGGAAGGGAACAGCATGGTGACAGGGAAGTCTGTACTGAGAACACTGCAGCAGAGGTCGTAGCCTCGAGGGGCAGTACCCTCGTCAGCCATCTTGGCAATGAATCCAAGAAGACGAGTGAGGACCTTGGGTTCGTAAAGCCACAGACCCTTTAGACCATGCGGGCCTTTGAATCCGTTAGGACCAGCGATGGTCCCCATGTAGCTTGAGGAACGATAGACCTCAACAGTGTAATGGGTGATGATGCCAAAGTTGCCGGGACTACCACCTAGGATACCATGGAAAAGCTCAGGGTCACTCTTCTTGGTGACTTCCAGGATGGAGCCGCTGTGATCGACCATGCGGATCTTGATGATGTGATCACCGAAAAGTCCAAAGCTGCGACCAAGCTGGCCATAGCCACCAGTCTGACCATGACCACCAGTGCAAACGCTGGTAATAATGTCAGTTCTGTGAGTGAATTGGTATGGGAGAGTATGACTTACTAAGCGCACTGTCCATGAGGCACGAAGAGCCCATTTGACCGTAGGTAGTCGTTGAAGTCCTGCAGTCTGTTGCTCACACCAGCATATACCAGTGCTCTATCCTCAGGAACACCATCCTCTTCCAAGACCATCATGTCCCTGTAAGTGTTGGTGAGGTCAATTTGGATGTTCTTGCCACCAGTGGAAGAAGCACCCGAGTACTGATGACCGCCAGACTTGACAGCAACGCTGACCCCGTTGTCCCTGGCAAACTTCACAGCTTTGATGACATCTTCATCTGCCTTGGGTTGGACGATGAGATTAGGGTTCATGTCATGCTCCTGCTGGTAGGAAGAAGTAGCATATTGCTGGTTGAAGAACTCGTAGTCTTTCTTACCAATAGAGGGACCATCGCGGGAGTATTGCATCCCCTGAAAGTCCTTGATCTTGAGCATGATGAATAGACTGGAGTATGCCAAGTTGTGTTAGGTAAAAGGTATGGAGTTCGTTGAGATGTGAGACCTTTTCTATCTTGCCAAGTAGCCAAGATATCTGCATGGCCTTGGCTGGCTTCTGGCACTTCTTATATCGTTCCTCTCAGTGTAAGCTAAGAGCCCAAAAGAAGCCTGGCTGTGGGCTCGGGCAACTATCGATGCCACTGGCTTTCAGACATGTGGGTACATTTGCAAGCGGTTCGCACTATCGATCTGCAGTCTATCATTCCTGGCAACCTAAGACATACGCAGTGGCTTCAGTGGTTGGAATACGGCTGAACTGAGGACCGGGGATTGACACGTGAAAAGAGACCAATCATGGCATGAAGGTCAAGGCATAAGTGAATCCTCCAATCCTGGTGCCTATTTTACGAAGCAGAATGAAACAAGGGCGTACAGCGTCAAAGACCATCTGAACCTCTGACCGTAATTTCCTCAGGCACACGTAAGACGGACTGTTATTCGGAATGCATGTAAGACCATGAATGTAGCACATGTATTACTGTATCGATCATTTAGACCTTTTGATGAAAAACGATTTTCATTCCCCTCTTCAAACATGTTTCGGATGACTACGGCGTCCGACATCCGACAGTTGGCGGAACAGATACCATAGATGTGGAGGGGAAGAGACACTTCGAGACCGTTTGCGGAGGTGATGGCTGCATGTAAATAAGCACAGGGCTGAAAACACCTCGCGCTATTGGCGCTAAGGTTGTGACAGCGGGACGGGGATCCTCGTGAGGTTACGCCGTCAGCATACACTAACAGAGAGGCTGAACCAAAGGAGGGGAAGTTCACATGAAAACTTGGCAGATCCCTGGCATGTTTGATCTGTAACGTCACAACGTAAGGCAATAACGGCAAACGGAAGAATATGTGATTGTCCTCGAAAGGTATACTCAATTTTGAGTTCAGTGTGTAACCACAACCTCTTCGTTTTCACCGATACCGTCTCACCAGTAAGCGGGCAGTGCTAGAACCAAATACGACAATCGACCACTAAATAGAGTAAGAACCTGCACACCTCGGCAAAACTTTGCCGTTCCCAGGTAAGGGATAAAGAACAATACGATGTTGATGCTGGATTGTACTGTAGATGACTGGTGTTGACACCTTCGTATTCCACAGATAGTCGGTCAATAGTTTCAGCCACAACTTTCAGCTCTGCTCAAAAGTAGAACTGAGATGCGTTTGTTGAGGTTTCGGCGGCTGCATCTCCAGGTCTAGACTCTAGGTTACCTGGTTACCATAAACAAACTTCAACATGCCATGCAGAGGAGGTAGTGAGATTAGGTTTTCAGCTTAAACAGACGTTTCCTGATTGGTTCATTATCGAAGTGTTTTGAAAGCTAGGTTCGGCCCGGCATCTATCACTGGATGGAAGGATGGATGTCACTGGAATGCCACCTCCGCCAAGAAACGGATGATTTTGAGACAATCGGTTCCCATGTGATCCAGTTGCCGTTCTCAACAGACGTAATACGCCTTCAAGACCAATCATCGTCGTGTTGACTTGGATTATAACGCCTGCTGTATTACTGGTCAGAAAACGGCAAACTCCAGACCACGTCTGTCTCAGCCACTGGGCGTTCAACGGGAAGAATGCCATTACGCTTACGGCAGACAGCTGGCTGGGTTGAAGGTTCGGTAGATAGGTATATATAGTAAAGGCCATTCCGAATATAGTTTAATTTTCAACAACCATCTTTCAACCTCAGATCACGTCTAGCTTCCTTAACAACTCGTACCAAGAGCTCACCATGTCGCTTCCTACTGCCCCCGTTGTCCCCATGGAGTTGGGTGATGACTTCAAGTTTGGTCCTACTGTGCTTGACCCTGTTCAGCCAGAGGACCAAGATAACCTCGTCCCGCTCAATGGCTTCCCCAGCGTCGAGATTACTGGCGGCGAGATTGCCATGTCCCAACTGGGCGTCCTGGCACATTTCTTCGGAACGTACAGTGGCTTTGGCTTCAACACTATTTTCCGACCTAATGTGAGAGTCTTATGTGAATGTTGATAGATACTGGTGACTAAATAAACTAGGGAACAAAAACTCCTACAAAGCTTGATATTAAACCCCCACCCAGTGACCCCACTGACAACATTCTTCAACTCAATCTTACATCTGAGTCTCTGGCCTTCGCCAAGGGTCGACTTGATGATGTTCCTAACCGTGGTCTGGACAATCAGGCTGATATCAATCTGAATGGTGTGCCATACACCCAGACAATCGCTGATATCACGGAGATTGTAAAGCCACCAAAGAAGCAGCCCGTCATTCATTTTGAGCCTGGTCTCTGGATGCACGTTCCCGCTGTTGAACAGATGCCTACTCTTGCGGCCTCTCTCTGCCGCATGGCTTCCATCCCCCATGGAACCTCTATCAACGCCCAGACCTTCATGGAAACTATCACCGCGAAGGGTGCACCAGTCTTCTCCCCAGTTGACATCACGCCCATCGTGGTTGGAGGCACCCAGAGAATCCCCTTTAGAAACCAAACCCTTACCGAAAACAACACGCACCGTCTTCCTCAGGATCTTACCGCCTTTAACAAAGCTGGTACCATCACTCAGGCCATTTTGGATGATCCTAACACTGTTCTCCGAAACGCCAACGTTGGCAAGAACATCATCGAGAACACTACCTTTGAAGTGACTTCAATGGCCGAGGCCCCCAACCTGGGCGGCGGAACCAGCAACATTGGCTTCCTCATCGGCACTGATGCTGGTGCGCAGTCCGCCTCAGTTGAGGCTCGGAGTGGAAACGCCAACGCTGTCAAAGTTACCGCTCAGTACTGGCTCTCCAGAGTTCGAACTACGGTTCACCTCCCTGTTTGCGACATCAATGTTGACAAGAAGAAGACTGTTTCCCCCGAGTCCCACGGTCCTCGAGATGCTGTTCCCCGATTCCTGATTGATATCAACGTCCCAGCTGCAAAGACTGTCAACATTGAATACATCCAGATTCAATATTCGCAGACTGTCTTCCTCGACTTCAATGGGCTTAGCTGGCCACACGTTACAGTTGGTACTTTGGCACCAACTGTTCGTCATAAGCTGTCCCAGGTTCTTGTGTCTCACTAGATAGTGGTTTGAACTGAGTCGTTAAACTGAGGAAAATGGATTTGGTCCGGTAGTTAGCTACGCGACGAGTACTTTGACACGATGAGCAGCGATAGTATTTCAAAGTTCTAATAAAATCATCTCGTGTCTAAAATTCCTTTCTTCGTCTGTAGCCTTATGGTTAAGAAGATACTGTTGTCGTGTTTACCAGAGTCACATTCCCATCCGATCGCCCGTTTGTCTGTCTTATTAGTGCTCCATACTTATGACTCGTGTCACCCCCGCGAATTACATTTCTGCCGCTGCTCCAGCACGGTTGGATATCACATTCCTTTTCCCGACGGCGTTGGAAAGGATAAGCAAAGTATGGATGGATAAATTTACATGCATACGTATTAACGCAAAATCAACATTGATGGCTTAAAACTCAGCGGACAAGCAGCATCCATGTGAGAGATCACATGCTCATTACGCAGGACGGTATCAGAATTATTAAATTGCGTTCCATATTTTAGTTTTCATGAAACATCCTTGAGCTACCCTGGAGATGAAAATATCTATTTCCTGCCTACAACCGCTGGCCCTGTGTATAATAAATCCAAAATATTCTCTGATTATTCGAATTTTTTTCTTTTGGTCAAGTGTTGTCCTGAAGATGGTTTATTTTTCAAAGCATTGCGGTTTTTTCTAGGGGTAAGAAGAACAGACTTAAGTATCTAGAGGACGCGCTTTAGACGCGACATAAACGCGCGGACCTATGTCACGACATTATCGTTTTATTTTAATGGCTAAATTTGGCTTTAATTCCTAAGCGAACTTTCTTGAGGAGGACTAAGCCCATATACATGTTAACTGTAGCCATCTTGCAATTTTTCAGTAGCAGAAAAAAGATTTCACGGTTGTCCTTTGCAGCTTGTCGTCAAGTCTCATCGGTCGTGACCCGACGCGTTTCCGCCTGAAGCAGCTTGTCACACCAGAATGGTCTCAATCAGAGCCAGCCGTATGGATATCAATTCACTGCCCCAAGTCTCTACCAGGTTTATTGTTCACAGATCAAGAACAGGACTTGTCATCACAAGCACTGAATTACTTAGAAGACGGAGAGATATAAAACGGTAATCTGCTCCTCTGAGAACTCATCCTCAAAAACAATCATCTACAACATTACCAACTATCCAACCTCCCCGAAACCTTCGAACTAATAGAATTCACCCAAGCCCCATTCATCGCATTTCCAACAATGTGTGGAGTCGATATCACCACTACCGAAACCAAGCCCGCTGCTGGCGAAGACCGGATCCCAGTCAACTTCTGTCAGTGGCTATGGTTCAAAGGGTCTGATGGAAAGAAACAAGGTTCTCCTGCGAAGCTTAAAGACTGTGGTTCTACGACGTGCAAGTATTCTGTGGCATACATTCCGCAATCTACCGACAAGCCAGCTTAGCTAGATGCAGGTCACATATGGGTTAATTTGAATCTGAAGGCAGAGAAATCAGGCTATACTTTGGATACTTGAACGGGGACTCAAAGATTAAAGAAAGTAGAGCTAGGTAGATAACCACCAATGGAAGTATGAATTATGGGCATACTGAACTCTCTTACTTATTCATTTTAACCTCTGGTTGCTTTTTCTCTACTGTGACTCATTGCTCATATCATCATCAAGAAGCTGCTCACTCAAAAGTTTGTGTTCATGGAATAGAAATTCAGGTGTATCGGGGTGAATAGTTCAATGTGTTGTTTGGTAAACTTCACAAAGGCAAATAGGGCCCACGTCTTCATCAACTAAGAGCCACGCCCGGTTAGCTCAATCGGTAGAGCGTGAGACTCTTACGAGTACGCGATCTCAAGGTTGCGGGTTCGACCCCCGCATCGGGCTGTTCCTATATTTCGATTGCGAGCGTTTGCGAGGCTTTCATTTTTGTTAGATGTACTTTAAAGACATATTCACCAGGGATGATGCAAACCTTTTTGGATAATTGTCTACACCCACCTGTTGGTTATAAAAAGTTAGCATTTGATCTCGCTTGTTTTGCGCCTTTATTGGTTACAATAAGCTAACATTTGCTTCTTCTTGTTTTGCAAATTTGCTGGTTACAGTAAGTAACGTTTGATCCCGTTTATTTCGCAACTTTGTTGGTTACGATAAGTCAATTTTTTGCTCCCGCAAGCTCTGGCGGTTTGCTAAAATATGGCTTGCTCTCGTATTTTGCTTGATGTTGTAAAACCTTTGATGAGATGTCAGCCAATAATCACGACAACATGCCGCATGCTTGGGTATAACGAATGTAGGATATGGGAAGACCAAGATTTCAGCCACAATTCTCAACTGCAAATAACACATCTGCTTGGGTATAACAATCTGTAGACAAAACTGAATAGGCTTCAATCATTACACAAGGAGGCCTCCTGTCACAATCATATCAGATATATAGTGGGCGGCAAGACTGGAAGTTCTTTTTGGCTCAACTGGACCGTACAGTGAACATTACGAAACGAGCTCTTCTCTAGAAATCTGAACCCTAACAGTTGACCTGTTACAAACAACTCGACATGGCGCCTCTCGACGCTTTGAAGGCTGCTCTTAAGCAGCAGGTCGATGAGAACTTGCCTAATCAGCCATTGTCCCACAGCCAGTACAGTGATGGCTTCGCTTTTTTTGTACGAGACTCGGGGTGGAAGACCTACCAACATTTCATCATCCCCCAACTCTCTCGGTTAACAACCTCTCTCCTCGCTTCTCGAAGCAAGATCTCGGTTCTCGAAATCGGCCCTGGCCCGAAGAGTATCCTTGGCTACCTACCGAGATCTCTGAGACAGAAGATCGAAAAACACACCGCATTTGAACCATTGTATGATGAGGAACTGAAAGAATGGTTACAATCTCCACAGGAACACCCGTTTCCCTCGTCGGAGGCTGTGCATGTCCATTCCCAACCATTCTGTTTGAACAGTGTCATCGACGAAAAGTACGACGTTGTTCTCTTCTGCCACAGCTTGTATGGAATGGAAGAGAAGCGACAGATCATAAAAAATGCTATCAATATGCTGGTCGAGGGGCCGGATGATGGGATGGTCATTGTTTTCCATCGCGACGGTTGCCTTCGCCTTGACGATCTGGTCGCTCACCAGTCAGCCACTTTCTCCGAAGGTTTCATTCGCATCAAGGACGATGATAAGAATCTCTCCAGATTCGCACCTTTCATTGCTGGATTCTCCATCGCAGATGAGAATGCGCATGAAGCCGTTCAGGTTGAGTGGCGAAGAATCTGCCGGGCCATGGCTCGCCGCGACAAAGAGCGACCGGACCATTTGATGTTTGACTTACCCGAAACCATGCTGGCCTTTACTCGACATGCCACCAAATTGTCAGAGTTGACGACAAAGGTGCACCCGGTAACAGAGAATAACAAAGTCAAGAACCGAGAGGCACAATCTCGAAACCCTGCAGCCGTTCTCAAGCCGACAGACATCTCACAAGTTCAAGAATGTGTCCTTTGGGCTTTGAAGCACGGCTTGGGATTGACTGTTTTAGGAGGTGGCCATAGCAGTCATTGCCGCTGGTCCAATGTCGTCTCAGTCGATATGGGCGCCTTCGATCAAGTGCACATTATCAATGCACCTGAAGATGGCAAAAACAACTGTTTGGTCGTTGCTGGCGCAGGCTGCAAGACCGGAGACATCATCAAGACGACCAAAGCCGCAGGAGTGACTGTGCCACTGGGAGCTCGTCCCAGCGTCGGCGCAGGGCTATGGCTCCAAGGCGGTATTGGACACCTGGCTAGGCTGTACGGCCTGACATGTGATGCCATCATCGGTGCAGTCGTGGTCAACGCCACTTCTGGTGAGGTTCTCTGTATTGGTCACGTTCCCTATCAGCATCGCCCCCCCGGAGCCATACACCTAGAAGATGATACGGACTTTTTGTGGGCGTTGAAGGGCGCTGGGACAAACTTTGGCATCATCATCAGTCTTACCTTCACCGCGTATCCGGCCCAAACCTTCAGAGTACACGATTGGGTACTCCCTTTGAGGGACGAAACTCAGGCACAGAATATGCTCGAGAGAATCAACTGCCTCATAGCAGATCGCCTACCACGAAACTCATCTGCAGATGTATACATGTACTGCGATGAAGATGACGAATTGCACCTTGGCGTGACCTTGCTTCGATGTTCTCCAGACGAACTCGACATGGATGCATTCCCACACGAGTCATCATTGATCAATGCTATTCTTGGACCAGAGAAGGGTTCCAAGACCGTGGATGCTGTCGACTTGTTTGACACTGAGATGTACGTTTCAGGGATGCACGGGGGCCATGGTGGTGGCAAGACCTCGTCCTTCAAGCGCTGTGTGTTTCTCAAGAATATTGAGACTACTGGTGTTGCCGACATCCTAACCGCAGAAATCATGAATCGGCCGTCACCCTTTTGCTATTTCCACCTAATTCAAGGCGGTGGAGCAGTACGAGATGTTGCACCTGAAGCTACTGCTTTTGGCTGTCGAGATTGGGATTATGCCTGCGTTGTTACTGGAGTCTGGCCACGAGATCAAGATGATACACCAACTGCCCAGTCCGCTGTTCGTTGGGTCTACCAGGTTGTCAGTGATCTCCTGCCCATTGCCCGAGGAGTCTACGGTGCAGACCTTGGCCCAGATCCTCGAGACGCCATGTTGGCGACCAAGGCCTTTGGCCCCAATCTTCGGAAGCTGATTGAGCTGAAGAACAATCTCGATCCACGCAATGTTCTTGCCCACGCTTCCCCCCTTTTGCTAGCTTCACTGCCACAGAAGCTCGTTATTCTTGTCACGGGTAAACATGGTGTTGGGAAAGACCACTGTGCCGACATATGGGCTACTGTCTTGAAGACAAATGGTCATAGTAGTCTGGTAGCCAGCATTAGTGAAGCTACCAAACAAGAATACGCAGCAGCCACTGGTGCCGACTTCAGTCGCCTTTTCCAAGATCGTGTCTACAAGGAGCAACATCGCGCAGCAGTGAATGGGTTCTATCAAGATCAGCTGAAACACCGACCCCAGCTCCCAGAAGAACATTTTATTGCAACCGTCGAGGGCGCTGATGTGGATGTATTGTTCATCACTGGGATGAGAGAAGATGCTCCTGTTACCACCTTATCACACATGGTTTCTAATGTGAGACTATTGGAAGTGCGTGTTGTGGCTAGTGAGGCTACTCAGAGGCTTCGTCGATGTGGACACATGAGTGGTCCTCAGAAAGACCAAAAGGCTAGTGGCATACAGGCCAAGTCAGTTGTCTCAGACTACCATCCGACCTTCACCTTTGACAATGAGAAGAATGGAGACAATGCAGTGAAGAGTTTTGCAACCGATAGTCTGCTTCCCTTTTTGAGCCAGGATCTTCAGCGACTGGCTGGTATGGTAACCTCAGTGCCAGACTTTCCGCGACCAGGGATAACCTTCCGTCATGTGCTGAACATCAGCCAAGAGGATGGAGGTAGTGCTCTCTGTGTATCACTCATGAAGAGACTGTTTACCGGAAAGTGGACCAACGTTGACGCCATCATCGGCTGTGAAACTGGTGGATTTGCATTCGCTTCACCTTTGTCGCTATCCGTTGGTATCCGCTGGATTCTTATTCGAGGCGCCAACAAGCTTCCTCCACCGAAGTTGTGTGTTTACAAGTCGAAATCACACATTTCCTCTCATACAGTCGATAGCCCAAGCAAGGAAAGATTCGAGATGAATGCCAAGGGGCTCTGCAAAGGAAATTCAGTTGTTATCATTGATGATGTGCTTGCAACTGGAGAAACACTGGTGGCAGTTTTGGAATTACTTGTCAAGGCTGACATTGAACCAGAGGATATTCACATTATGGTCGTGGCGGAATTTCCTGTTCATCGTGGTCGAGAGAGGTTGAGGGAGAGTGGCTTTGGAAGGGTTGCTGTACAGAGTCTTCTTGTCTTTGATGGAGAGTAAGGCTGAAGGCCAACATTCAAGTTGCATGGATCGATATCGCCTGTACCATGAAAGCCTCTGCACCACGCCACGAACTCAAGAAGAGGTTGGATGATGATGTTCCCATAGACGTGACCCTGAAAAGATAGGCTGTTACGAAGAATCACTCTAGTCATGGAATATAGTTTATGAGAACCTCAAGATGATAAACCGGCCGAAACGTGATTGACACAAACTTGAAGAAAAACAGCCCAAAATGGCTTTTTGCATGTTTATATCTACTCCATACACATGTATAGCCTACGTCCAAACTACAGCTCAAATACCTCCTCTTGAACAAAGAAAAGTCCTTCTCGATCGCAAACACTGCATGCCGCCGCCCTGGCTTGACTGAGAAGTTGCTGGGGGCCGCACAAGTTCACAGCAGCATCCATGCCGAGGTGCTTCGACTTGACCTGTCTAAACCAAGCCTTGAGATCAGGTCGTCCCGTGTGAGTAGACCACAGACGAGAAGTATCGAGGGTCTGCATTTCGTGTGATCCTCTGCTCACCCCTTTTCCATCACTGGATGCGCCTGTTACAAAAATGGATATGTCCAGACTCACTGGTGAGTCGGGCTTTTCGCATGTTTCTCGAAGCTCGGCTAGCTCATCTGAAAACCACTGGATATGTTGGGCATCTTTAACAACCCAAAGGAGGTAGATATGGGCTTTGTAATCCCCCATTGAGGTGTTCCTTGCTTGTCGGATGATGTGGGAAGCAATGCTGATGCCGGGCGTGATTCCAATGCCGCCGGCGACAAGGACAGTCACAGGCAGCAAGCCCCATGATACAGATCCAGCTCCATATGGGCCATCAAGACGCATCTTGAGAGGGGGTATCATGCTGTTATCCGAGGATGCACTTCCATCTGCGTATTGTACAGCCTTCGTAAACCCGCCGAGACCTCGAATCGCGATTGTTGCCGATTTGTTGGGGTCATTGGGAGCACTAGCAACAGTGAAAGGATGCCAGTTCACAAGCGACACCTTGGGAATCTGAACCCATACGACTTGCCCAGCGCTGCGAACCTTTAGACCCTTGACCTTGAACTTTGTCAAGTTTCCTTCGTAGGCCTCGATGCTCTGTACTTGAATATGGCGGAAATTGTAGGTCAATCGAATCGCACGATCTACGACCCAGAGTAACAATCCTGGCAACAGGAATTCTGGCCCGCGTGACGCATGGATCAAGGCTCCGACGACGAAAATGAAAAAGAGCGCGTGAGCGTAATAGAAGATCTCGAAGAAGCGGCGTCGAACAATTGGCAAAGCCGTGAGAAAGAGAAGAACCAGTGAGATCCAGGCCATCAAACCAACTCGAATTCGCAAGTTACTGAAGCTGGTGGTGACCTGGTTGGTCTCGATGTAATGTTGGATATTGAAAGACACGTGGGCTGTTGTGTGGGCAACAGTTGCAAGCCCGATCCATCGATGGTACTGAAGAAGAACTGGATGGGGTATTCGCAGGAGAGTTGCGAACAGGCTGTTGCGCGAGGCCATGAGTAGCGCAAGGCCCCCATTGGCGATTGCGAGCCAGCCGTACAAGGTGTAGTCGGATGTGAACTCGTTGGATTGAATGCCAAAGATCAAGTTGAGAGAGAGAAAGGCCAGGAACCGAGCGGCATCGGTGAGATGCCAGTTCAGATATGGAACGGGAAGTGGAAGAATGGATAGCCTGTGAAGAGAGACAGTGACACCCCAATGCAACACATTGCGGTCTTGTCGTCGATCTGGATGGATTAGCTTGCGTCGAGAGGTATTATGACGGTACTGACATTTCTTGCATCTCTGGAAAATAAAAATCGCAAAAGGTATCAAAGACTCCAAGACCACTAGGCCAATGACCGAACCAAAGTAAGCCCTTGCCGCAGTATAGCGATCCGTGATTATTGGGTTTGTCATGGTGGGATTATATGAAGGCTGAGGCTGGATAGAATGCAAGACTTGATGATGATTTATTTCTATCCATCGATAAAGATATCACCAGGACTATATACTTGAGTAGGAATATCGTAACTATTGATGATATGGCAGTGCAGCAAAAGAGCTGAGATTGATGAATGATCAAATTTACTTTCAAAAAGTGTGGCTGCTCGTATTACAAATGCGACATGAGAAATAGATTCTGAGGATTACATGAAAATGATTGCTTGATGTTCTGATGTGACCCCTGACGTGGCTTGGAGGCTGTGCTTCAGGCCGCGGGCGTGAGTTGTTTTAATGAACGATGCTAATCAGAATTTCCTTTTCAGGTAACGCGGATAGAAACAAGCATAATTTACAGTGGCACTAAGCAAACCTTGTATGCGTTTGACTATTTTAGATCGAGGCTGGGTCAATCCTCATCATAGCGCGTTTCCATCATCCGAATTACCTATTGTAGAATTGATGATATTGATCTCAGCTTTATAAAAGGGACGGGATTCGAGACCAAATACCGACATCAACACTCAACTTTACCGTATAACCTACCCCAACAACTTTATCAACCCTCTCAAGTTTAAACGCTGACCATATCTGTCACATCATCCATTTTCACTTCATACACAATGGCCTTCAAGCTCATCACCTTTCTCCTTCCCCTCAGCGTCATGGCCGCAAAGGCTGGTGACTCTGGCGATCTCTCCTCTCTCGATGCTGGCCTTGGTGGAACCGTCGAAGTCACCAGCAACACAGAGCTCAAGATCTCAGACTACAAACTCAAGGACGCCTCAGCACCTGCCCTCTACTGGTGGGGTTCCACAACAAAGGACCTCTCATCTGGGTTCCGCATCAACAACGAACGCATCAGCAAGACTTCCTCTGGAGAGGACATCACCGTCAAGCTTGACGCGGGACATACTGCAAAGGATTTCTCTTATGTTGGCCTGTGGTGCGAGAAATTTGCTGCGAATTTCGGCCAGGCTGAATTAAGCTCTGGGGGCGGATCTAAGAGCGCGAGCGACGATAAGTCTTCGGGGAATGATAACAAGACTACATCAGCTGCAGGGCGCGTAACTGGACAACCTTTAGTGATCGCTGCTGTCCTGAGCGCTGTTGCTTTCTCGGCCTATTTTGCATGATTGTTTGTTCAAGATCTAGAATCAGCGATGGAGATGAAGTTGCAGTGACAGGGGTTGTATTTATTTCTCAGATAGTTTTTGGTATAAATTCATTCAGTCTTACTCTACTTAAAATCACAGTTTAAACTGTTGACCCTCAATCTATAGAACTCGTTGTGAGTTGGATTCCTGAAATATGGACATGTCATCGCTCCCCATTGCCTATGGCTATAAATAGGTGCTGGCCCTTCTTGTCAATGCACGATACTGTTAGTGTTGGTAGACACTGGAAAGGCAATAATTGCAAGGGAAACTTAGGCTTCACAATGTCGCGGTGCTTACTATTTCTGTTTTCAATAAACGAAAATTATTGTGTCAGATACGAGATCCTGCGCAACGTGTTTATCCATTTCTGTTTCCGTTTATCTTGTTTCATTCAAGATCGCCAGGCCATGGCTGCCGCTAATCAGCTTACCAGAATAGGCAATTCTGATTATCAGACTGGCAGAAGCGCGAAACAATAGCACAGCCTCAGCCGAACGGCGCCATAAGCACTAAGCTTTTCAGCATCAAGGGGCAGACAATTAGTCGCTTACTGAATTGGGCAATCTTGATTATCTGGCTGCTAAACACTTCAATTAAACGTCATTCAGCGCAAGGTAAAGCCATAGTCCTATTGATCAAAGTACGCGACTGTTACTCAGTAGTTGCATCATGGACTCCAAAACGATAATCTTGACTGAGCCTTGCGGGAGGGCTATGTGATCTTTGCCGGGCTTCTATAGGACAATAACCGTTCGTCGTCGTCGGAACGGCAGTACAGGGGTACATGTTCATTCAATATATATTCGATAGATCAAGCATCGTGTTCTTCGATTCATCACCAGAACACCACTTTCAATATCTCAACCACCTTAAATTCTACCTCATACTTCTCAGCCTGTTCTCAACTCTTTTATTCCTTGAAGCCTTTACACCCGACAATGAATAACATTGACATGGCTCCCGCTATGACAAGCTTCAACATGAGCCCAAATATAACGAACTTTGCGCCGGCTCCCGACACACATGACATAGGGACTATGGAAACCATGGACACCATGGATGGCCAACACACTCCCGATGATGAACACGCGCCGTGCATCAAGGCCAAAGCTGGTTCAGGAGGGCATAATCTGTCACCAACTGATCCAGATAGCCCCATGAGCTGGCCGCTTCTCAAGAAAGTCTACGTTTCGGCTTGCGCCTTCATGTTTGTGTTTGTCATGTTATTCGCCCTCATCCTACGAATATAATTTAGTGTATACTAACTTGAACAGCTTGTACGGCACAACCACCTACACCGCTGCCATCAGTGCCATCCCGGCTGCATTTGGCGTCTCACAACGCGTCGCTGTTCTCGGCTTCACGCTGCCCTTCTTTGGCGTTTTCTTCGCACCCATTTATACTCCACACCTCTCCGAGAGATACGGCCGCCGACCGATATACTTCACCAGCTTCCCTTTGTTCTGTCTCTGTGTCGTTGTTATTGGTCTCGCAACAAACATTTCAACATTGCTTGCCTTTCGATTCCTGGCTGGTCTTTTCGGTGGCCCATGCGTTGTTCTGATCGAGGGAACTTTCGCCGATGTCTGGCCTGCTCACAAGACTGTGACATATTATTCTTTCTTGACTCTCGCCTCGTATCTTGGAGCTGCTTGTGGTAAGTCTAGCCCTGTGACCTATCTTCCATAACCTTGCTGACATTTGTGGTATTAGGACCTATCATCGGCGGCTTCGTTTTCGCATCTAAAGGCCCGGCTTGGCTATCCTGGGTGGCCCTCCTATTTGCCATGGTAGCCCTTGCATTCGGTTCATTCATGCCTGAAACCTATGGACGGGAGATCCTGAGAACGCGTATTCACTACAACAAGAGCGGCATTAGACTGCCCTGCGCACAAAGCGGCGTCACCCTTGCTCAAATGACGCATATCACTTTACTTACGCCGGTCAAGATGCTCTTCACAGAACCTCTGGTCATCCTCATTTCCCTCTACCTTGGTCTCAACTTTGCAGTCGTCTTTCAGTGGTTCGTCTCTGTACCCGCTGCATTGGGTGCAAACTATGGTTTCGGAGTAAGACAGGCTGGACTTGCTTTCGTCTCAGCTATTGTCGGGGTGGTGCTCGCACTTGTCACATCTAGCCTAATTGAGGCTTTACATTCGATTCGCGCAAAACGAGGCATGGAGGATATCGAGAAGCGCCTTATCCCTGCAATGTTTGGAGCCTTCTTGGTAGTTGGGTCTCTATTCTGGGTTGGTTTTACCGCTACTCCCAGCATTCATTACCTGGCCCCGATCTCTGGCACAGGTGTCTACGTTTGGGGAAATGCAATGATCCTCATCTCGTTCATATCCTACCTTTTCGATGCGTACCCTCCGGCTGGAACCTTGTCTGCACTCACCACAGCGGCATGCTTTCGACTGGCCTGCGCTGGCATCGTGCCCATTTTCATTCTGGACATGCTGAAGGGTCTGGGTGGCGCATGGACATTTAGTGTATTTGGCATATTGTCAGGCATCATGGCTACATTTCCCTTCACTTTGTATTGGTTTGGTGCTCATTGGCGAACAAAAAGCAAGTATAGCGCACGTCGGACGGAGTTCCCCTAGGTACATCTACACGATGGTCTTCGTCTTTTTGCTGCAAGGGCCGAGAACACAAATCCAAGTCATAATTCGACATTTAACAACTGAGGATCTATTACCAATGAGCATAATTGAACATAATGGATTCTTCAAGTATATGTTTCGAATACATCAAAGGCCGCTCTTTAAGGGAACCTAATGTGTTTTTGACTGTGTTTTATGGAAACCTTTTGAGGGTATAAGCTTTGTCAATTCAAGTATATGTCTAGAGTTGCTGTTATGTTATTCTACTGTGTTATCACTGTTGTTGACTTGCTTTATGATTTTAACTTTGCCTTAGGATTCTCTTCTCTTCTCTTCCTTTCTACTAACCATATAGATTGCTTTCACAACAATTCCAAAAAGCTTCTTTTTCTCGTCTGCCCCGTTTCCCCTCATTTTCTCCCCGGCAACCAGCCGTACCCCTCTTTTCACGCGGCTCTCAACTCGACCCAATCCACCGCGACCCTTAACCCCAAAGCGGTTGATTGTGTTTGGAAGTTGATGGTAGAGGAGAAAATCGGGCTGCCGAGCCCCAGGGGAAACATCTCTTTTATGCTTAAGGCAACCTATCTGATAATGAGTTTGGTCATAAGGTTAAGGCAGTAGCTGTGTTGCTGATACTTTGATGTGAAGGTTATTGTGTTTTTTTTAGCGTAGTGCACTGCGCCTATTATTGTGTTTTTTACTATTGTGTTATTCTTGCTGTGATAACCCTACTTTGCTTTTAAGGCAATATTACATTTAATGTCTAGAGTTGACTTCTTATACCTGAAGCAGTTAAGCTTTGTTGGGTAGCCGTTAAGAGATCCTTTGGTTATTATCCATCATGCCTAAAGTGTAAAAAAAAAATAAGTATATATCAAAGGCTCTCCATCTGTCGGCAAATGATGATTGGATCCCGGTGCATCCCGCGATTAGTGAGGCTTTGGCGTATCTATATACGCTGTTTAACCCCGCTTTGTCCCATGTACTAAGACGCATTGTCGAAAATTTCTTGATCAGGATAAGCCGACGATAGCCTTCGTCGTTCAGAGTGTCGGAGGTCTGGCGACTATAGACGTCGCAGAAGATATGAAACTTCGTGAAAGCCCGTAGCAAATTATGCCGCTGACGGCTTGTGAGACGATCCAGACTTGTATGCAGTAGAGAGATGTTCTGACGTTCCCATTCCATGTGAGGTGAGATCTTCGGTAGACGGGGGTGAATTGGGGAAGCGTGTGCTGCCCTAGTCTTGGTCATGTAGTCTTCAATGAGCATAGTCATCCGAGAAAAGAGGCGGTGGAGTTCCAGGATATAGAAGTTGTCTTTCGTGTGAAGAGGGTCGATGTAACGCCTGAGAGTCCAGACCTTGAGGTAGGCGAGGCGGTCTTCATCAGACAAGGGGCTGTTAGTATCGATGTCGATGATTGCCATGGCATCCTGTATCAGATCATCATACTTTTCCCCAGAGAGGAGATTTGATAATGATGCAGAAATAATCCTGTTCTTGGATTCCAGATACTGCATAAGCATGGTGGGAGAAGCTTGGATGAGTCGATGAATGGTATAAGCGCATGGGAGCTCAGCAAAGATGTAGAGTCGAATCTCAGGTGGAAGGACCTCGAAGACGTCTCTCCTTTCGTTGGAAGACATTTTGTAATGAGTGTTGTTCGGACTGGGTTACGTTGCGGTATGTGAAAAAGAGAGGGTTGTGTCATGTTGGAAAGGAAAGAAAAATACACCACCCTCCAGGGGTGACAGTCTCTTTAAGTAGACGAGATGATAAAAATCGATACAGAGGTTTTGAGGGTTAGGGTTAGGGTTATCTTGATTAGTCTGAGATTGATGGGGATACTTGTTTAAAAAAAAACAAAAAAACAAAAAGAGCAATAGTGGCTGCGTGGAATCCAGATAAGGTTTTAGATTCGAACCCTCGAGTATAATACAGGTACTTTAACTTGTTAAACAGGTTGTCATTAAACTTGAAAGATAACTTTCCCACGCCCAACGGTGGTCACATGTGGGGTCTTCAAGTTCAGTCCTTCATTCTATATCATCTATACGCCTCCCAGTCATCAGTCTCCTCATTTTCATTTTCATTTTCCATCGTATATGTCCATGAACCACCGCCTACTCTTGACTCTCTATGGCCAGATGTGCGAGCCACAGAGGAAGACTTGTTTTGTGCCTGTACACCCATTTCGGAAAGGGGATCACTACGTACGTACCACGAACTCGGATCGACTGAATTCGGGGTTCCGAAAGCGCGTTCCCACCGAGCAGCCTCCTCTGCTCTTTCTTCTTGTCTGTCCCAACGGGATTGTCGAAGATTCTGATCTTTCCTGTCTCGAGAAGTGCTTGGACTTTGAAAAGTGTTCTGTTGTGGTCGATCAAAAAACGGAGTTCCGCTCATGTTCCCATAAGCATCCCCTATCGCGACCTGTGTATAGCTGGGTTCTCCTTCGAGGTCTGGCGACCTAGAGGCTTGTGGATATATGGGAGTGCTAGAATGGTAAAACCTTGGCTCCGACTCTATTTCTTTTTCTGGCCAATGTTCTGGTGCAGAGTTGCCCTCCCGGTGTCTACCTCGATAGTCACTGGGCTCTGGCGGAGCTGGATGCGTTGATCTGCGTAGGGACTCGATGTTTGATTTCTCAAACCGTGATTGCAATTGTTCCCTTGGTGGCTTTTCATAGAATGATGGACCTTCCGAGACAGTATTACCCAGTCTGTCGGTTCTTGGACCCAATGGCATGTTGTGATGATTGGGAACTACTCCCCTCTGGGATTCATATCGCCACGGCGATGTGTTAAAACCAGAAGCCGTTGCAGTATTTGTATCCTTGTAGAATGACGGCGTGTCAATAGGCTCTCTCTCAACCCTTGACCGAGATGGACCCGGCCTTCCTCCAGGGTCCTGTTTTGGGCGGCGCGTGCTACGGTTGACCTCGGCAACACTTCCCCCGCTTACATATACACCTCTTGGCCCTTCCTTCTGGGGTGTATGGCTGCCGGGTGTATCTCGTCCATAAAAAGAATCGGGATCCTCATCATCTAATTCGGGACCACGATAGCTAGGGGACATCTGTCGAGTACTTCGCGGAGATCTTGACGATTTTCCAAGATGGGATCCCGTGCTATTTCCCGATTCTCCGTCGAACAGGGTGATGAAAATCTGTCCTCGAGTCTTCTTTCCACCGTGGCCTCGCTTCTTAGTTCCTTGCTGGTGGCTCGGAGAGTCTCTGACAGCTGAAATATTGCGCGGGTTGAGAGTTCCATCTGGCGATACGTAGGACGGTTGCCAGATATCTAGAACTCCCCCGGCGTACCCAGAGCTAACTGTAATCTCACCAATTCTAAAATCTTTTCCCCCCCACATGTTCTGCAGATCGTGAACCTGCCGAATTGTGCCGGAAAAGTCTGAAGTCAGAGCCCAGATCTCAATATATGCTTTGCCAAGCATAGTCTCCACGGCCCCAGTCCGTGTGAATACCGATAGGGTCAACGGGCCGGGAAAGTGATCGTTGACAGGAAATTGAGAGTAAGACCTGAATTAATCATATTAGACCATTACTTTGTAGATGCCTCGGATACTTGGTACTTACCCAAATTGGTCGCGCGGTATCATTGAGCACTCGCCTCCAATGATGACATAACAAATTATGTTATCTATTGGCCCATGGTTGTTCAAGTAGCTGTCTGAGCAAGTCAACATATCAATCTTGATACGCAAGGTCCCAAGTTGAACTGGCGTTGTCTTTACCAAAGCCCGTAACATTGGATCGACTTGTCCTTTGGTGAATGAATACGAATCAGCTCCATCCATTATCCCAGTGTTTGTTCCGTAAAGTTCAGGATATTCGACTGTCTCATATGGGTCGAACGAGATGGCACGTCCAAGTCTCACACTGGCTTCCTCGACGATTCTCTCTCTGATGTGATATCCGATCAGCCGCTGCCCGTGTACGTTTAATTTGGTCCCTTCTTCTGCGTTCAATACTATAGAAGCTATGTCATCCCTATCTCGTGATAGCCTTTTGCATGCTCGAGTTAGTTCGGAGTCGTCGGCAGGTACAAATTTGAAACCAGGAGGGGGTGGTTTATGGTCAGCGACCCAGAATTCGAAGGGCCTATTGTTCTCCTTGTTCTCGAAATACGAGTGATGATTTTTCGAGTTTCTTTGAGTCGGTTTGGCAGCAGAGCCTGGAGGTATAGGTGCTACTGTGCGTTCAGACTGAGATCCCTGGGCTTGTTTATAGCTGGAACGAGCATATGGTGCACTTGTATGAGCCCCCGCAAAGGTACCATCAATATTAACTCTCATGTCGTCGAGTGAGTCGTTAGGTAGATTAGCTGTTCCAACATGGTAAGAGTCAGAGAGGCTCGAATGAGATGGTGTCGGGATCACCTCTTTGCCTTTACCCTTATCAGATGATACTTTTGGCGGATCATCGACTTCTTGATTCATGGCGGAGTTGAAGCGTTTGTCTTTGTTGAATCGGTCAACATGAGTGCTGCCCCTCTCCTTCACCATGGATTGAATGATGGGGTCATCTTCAATACTTTGGGGCTGATCCTGGAAGGAATAGGTATCGAAAAACAGACTGGCCTGTTTAGCGATGGGGCTGCTCAAGTCTAGCTCGATGTGGAACTCTCCCAAGAAGTTTACCTCCGCAACCTCATTCAGGACGGGGTTCCAGGTATTCCAAGATTCTCGAGACATGGGTACATAGTCCTCGCCTTTCCTAATATCTCTGACTGTACTTCTGCTTAGTGGTCGTGATAAAGCAATGCTATCGTTTTCGCTTTTCGCATCCACTGGTATCTCATCCTCGTAGCTTGGTAAGGATTTGAGAGCAAGGGAACGTAAGTGGCCAGCAAGGTGATCTTCAAGACGTCCATCTACCTCTGTTTCATCTTTTCCACAGAGGGGACATGAAGGGAAGAGTTTTGTCATTTTCCGACTGCTTCGGTTTGCCATTACACGCAGCCGATTGTCATTGAGCTTGCTGTTGTGGACGTCTCGCATGTGTTTAATGTAGTCGGCACTGGACATGAATGGATCCATGCCACGATGAGAAGAGCAACGCCAGAACCTTCTATGCTGTTGCAAGTGACCCAGCCATTCGTCGCTGTGATTGTATAGCACATCTGGTTGATCACAATCTTCAAAGACACATACATAGGCATCCAAGTCGTTTAATACATGGTTTCTGAGGTCCTGGTCAGCTGAGCGAAAATAATAAGGATATTCATAGACCTACTGCCATTTTCGGTCATCAAGCACGTGGTGTACTGGGAGAATGTAGAGGCAGTATGGACAGGTGATGTCTCGTTGCAGTAGGCCCTGAGCTCTTGGAATTCCATCTTCATCTTTTTCTTGTTGGCGTCTGATCTCTGCATAACGCTTCTTCAGGGCAAATCCAGGTGCAGGAGGGAATACTAGCTCTTCATGGTTGCTAAGAGCAACCGTTTGACTCGCCGATATCACCGAAGGGCTCGTAGCAGCCTTCTTAAACTTCTCCGGGGCCAATGTTGTCGCGCTCCTGCTCTGAGAGGGCGTGATAGTGGCTGGTTTGGACACGACGCTTTGTCCCTTCATGGTTGTTGAGTTTTGCGGTGAGGAGGTGGGAGGCTCGATATGTGCTACTTCTGGAAGCTCCACTGGTCTCGCAGTGACTACTTCCTGGGGTTTGACGGATGCACTCCCTTGACGATGCCTTCTATACAGTATTCGCTTACGTCGAAGGATCATCGTGCGAGCTAGTCGCGTCTTGAGAGTCTCGCCAAGATTGGGGAATCGGTCGCCAATATGATGTGTAAAATGCTCCAATAGAAGCTTTTCAACATCGTTACCGTCGTCGTCTTTGATCTGGAAGTGACGGGCTTTGAGGGCTTGAGTGTCTTTGCTGGCCCGGCGAATTGTGTTGGAAATCTTGTTGAGGCGGCTGATTTCGTCTGCTACATCCACAAGGGACTTTTCAAAGCCGTCGTTTGGGACATATCCAGTGTCCCTTTCTATTGAATCCGATATTGATGTCAGAATCTTCAAACCTATCCTTTGTCAGCTTACCTCGAGTATCAGGCTATAACACATACATGTCTGGCATCGATAGTTTAACGATTCGAGTAAACCAATCACTACAGTCTTAGCTTCGGGGGTATAGCGTAGACGGTGGTCCATAGAGGCTGATCCAGCTGCGAAAACACCAATGGCATTTGCCCAGCTTGAGAACCTTGCAAGTTGGTCCTCCACCAGTGACATATCCCTGGGATGGGCTGACGCAAGAAGACATTTCTGAAACGATTCGAGGCACTCATTTGCCGATCTGCCAACGGTAGGCGGTTGCCGTACCTGGCGGTCCTTTTCGGTGTCAGCCATGAGTGAGGGTTGAGTTGTTTGTTTGAGGACCCGAATAGTAGATACCAGGCAGTCAGACGAACTTGCCACCACTGCTCATACTAGGCTAAACTGGGCAGTCTTAGTAATATGTCCGGGCGTATGTACCTAATGCGTAAATGCTCGAGAATATTTTAAACTTTTTGCTAAAATATAGGAAGTTAATACTGCCTTTACATCAGACTTAGAGGATTCGGATGCCTCCATTGCCATCCTTACATTCCGTATTCATGTATAACTACCTATACATTCATGATTCTACATCTGAAGGGTCCTCCTCTGAGTCACATGGCTTGTGTTACCTTGTCAGCTTTACCCCGCCTCTCTCAGCCGCACATGAACCTTTTGCTGACGGATGAAATCCACGTCAGTATCTCTCTCGTCAGCAGAACTACAGCCTTACATCTACAACAGAAATAACAATATGGCTGTATCTCCCCAGGTACTCCTTCACGACACAGCCGGGACAATCCTGGAGATGTCAATTTTGGAGTTGTCAAAACTGGCCCGACTAAATCAAACTGAAGCAAGCCTCAAAGTTTTCTACAGTCACTTGAGCTATAATTGCCTCCGCCTACAGGAAGGTCTTCGTTATCAGACTGTAACGGCATCACAATTCAATGGTTATCTGGACCGGGCTATATCTCACTTGGGGATGCTCATCCCAGAAGGTGTCCTAGCAGTCACAGTTGAGGATCGACTTCAGATGTGTGACCTCTTATGGAGCGGAAGACGAAAGCAACCCGAGGATGTGAAAATGAGGTTCATGAATATGTGGCCAAGAGCCGATATCACTGAAAAGGAGAGAGTCACAGTTGAGGATCGACTTCAGATGTTGAACCTCTTATGGAGCGAAAAACGAAAACAACCCGAGGATGTGAAAATGAGGTTCATCAATCTGTGGCTAAGAAACGATATCACTTCAAAGGAGAGATCGGAGGTGGATCTGATACTGGAGAAATGTGCTGATGAATTGGAAAAGCACCTGCCTCATCATCAGACAGAAAAGGGCATCAGCAATTCACCATCTCCGAATGTTATCGAGCCGCCCTTTGCGGTATGGAAAGCCGCAAAATCGATATTCGACGCTCTGGTTGACTGCAGAGGTTGTTCCTGTCCCTCTCAGCACAATTTCAAGGCCAAGCTTGAACTGGGGACATATCGTACGACCGAGAAAAGGTCCACAGTTAGGCCCACGAGGAGACCAAATCGAAGGGTCGATGCGGATGATGTCGGAGGTGTCGAAATGGACATGTTTCTATCGATGGAGCAAGACTGGCATGAGTTCCGGATCCAGGCTGTTAAAGAGAAGGCTGTCCACTTCAATGACTCTCCAGAGTCGACGGCATGCAGGGGTAGAGGTGCTGATTCGAATATCAAACGGATCGATAGGCTTTGCAAGCCTATCATTGAGACAAGAACAAGACCTTTGCAGCGCCTTTTGGTACGTTTGAGAAGTGGTCGATTGTTCGAAGTTCGACCCGAGAAGAGCAATTTCCAAATCGACAAGACAACAGAACCTATATCTCTGTCTCGATGCCTTGAGGAGAAGAAGGACTTCTTCACGGAAAAGACAAAACGAATTCTTTCACTCATCATCGGCTATACGGTTCTCCATCTCTATGGCACATCATGGCTCCAGCCAGGATGGGGGTCATCAACAATCAAGTTTTTCCAAACAACAGCTTGTAAAACACCATTGAGACCATTCATTGAAGCTCAGTTACAAAGAGAAAGTACTTCGAACACAGACAACGATTACGATGATATTTCACCCGATGAGCTTGACCATGGGCATAGCTGCCCGGAATTAGTCGCTCTAGCAGTTGTTTTGATGGAGATATACTTTGTCAGGCCCTTCAGCCAGCTTGCTGATATGCACAACATTCCTCTAATAGAGACTGAAAGTGGTCGAATAATCCTCATAGACGTCGACCAAGTTTTCTCGGGCGATGAAGAGGGTGAGGAAGGCTGGCGATCCCAGATCCCAGAAGACTCCCCTCTGCTAGATGCAATCGACAACTGTCTTGATGGAGAACTATGGGAGGATAGTGAGGGAGACCCATTGGATATCAAAGAGCTGAGAACAAGGATGTATCAAAAGGTGGTTCAGCCATTGGAACTTCATCTAACTCACGGCTTCAGTCAGATTGGGCTCGATGGTATTGACCAGTATGCTAAAACCTTAGATTTCGGAAAATGGGGCCAGGTCATAACGGCTCACGATCCGGCGGATCGCTCTCTTCTGCTATCCACTGAATATACGCCAAAAGGTGTCGCTTCTCCCTCACTGATGCTGTCGCAAAGCGGGTTTGCTATCAGCACCAGCGATCATCAGTCCATGCATAAGTTCTCGCAGCTACACTCGTTCATACATCCACTATACAACGCTGGTTTATCACCGAATCTGGATAGTTCATACGGAGCCTCTCAGTTCTTTGACGATCAAGCCAACGAAGGAGACATTTCCATTGTAGGGTGAGTGTGACTACGTGGATGGCTAAGGACCGCACTAATTCTGATGAAAAGGACAGAAAGATATAGATCTTGGAAGGATCAGTACGTTGGAGTTTACAAAAGGTTTATCAGCGACTATCTTGATCATAAACAATCGAAGCCCGTCAAAATCGCCATTCTTGACACCGGTATCGACAGAGATCATCCGTACATAGAGGTGTACGAGGATAACATCAAAGGCAAGAAGAATCTTCATAACACCAGCCAGAAGAACGTGCCCGACACCAATGGACATGGAACCTTTGCTGCGAGTTTGATTCTGGACTATGCACAAGATGCGCATTTGTATATCGTCAAGATTGCCGACAAAAACAATACATTGCCCGATGCTGATGTTGTTGCAAACGTACGCATCCCTGCCATTTTCCAAATCTGGATTTGCTAACATCAATAGGCGATTTATCATGCCGTTGACAAGTGGGAGGTTGATATAATTTCCATGTCATTCGGATGGCCATCTTCCGAGGTCGTTGGCTATGATGCTCTAGAGAATGCTATCGATCATGCGTACTTCAAAAAGGTGCTCATGTTTGCAGCGGCTTCGAATAGCGGCGCACGACTGGGTAGAGCATATCCAGCGAGCAATTCCCACGTAATATGTGTGCACTCGACCGATACAGATGGAGAAGCTTCTGGCTTCAGCCCTACTGCAGAGCCCAACTCGATTAATCTTGCCACTGTCGGCGAATCTGTCGAGTCAGCATGGCCAACTCTTCTATGTCACGACTCCAACTGTCTCAAATCTAGATCCGGCACATCCTATTCAACACCAATCATGGTGGGCATCGCAGCATTTCTATTACAATATGCACGCTTTCATCTCCCAGAAAACGAGGCTCTGGCACTGAAGAGGAGGGAAAAGATGGAGGCTTTGTTGAGGAGGTGTGCGATGAGAGGACCGAACTATAAACCGCGTGATGATTACTTCTATGTGCATCTCAGTTTGCATAAGCATAATTTGTTTGGCGGGGAGTTGGAGGCAGTGAACTATGAGATTTCAAAGGCGTTGAGGACATAGTCAAGAAGGCATCCTTGGCTCTGAGTGAGGACATATAACTTCATTACAAAAGTAAATTCTTACAGATTTCAAGATAGAGATTTAAAAGCTTTAGTGTAGTTTCACTAAACACTTAAGATTCTCACATGTAATGAAGATCGGTTAAGCTAGCTGTACTTCGTGACCAAACTTGTCTTAATCCTTCCTCTTTTCAATCTTTGGTAGGCCAAGCCAAATTGTCAGCAGCACTACTAAGATAGCCAAAATGATGGGCTGGAGGACCTGCACTCCCTTGGCCTGAGCAATGGCACCAACAGCAAAGGGCAGCACAGCCGCGCCACTACCACCAAACGCAGCAATGAATCCAATAGCGCTGACGTGAAGATGTCGGGGGAGAAGCATCGTGACCGCCACAATAACGCAGGGGAACATTGGTCCCAGAAAGAAGCCTTGTAGTGAAACAGCAACTGCTGAAACGTGAAATTGGGGAACGAGCCAGAAGATGAGCTGTAGACCCATGGTGATGGGAATGAAGATGATCAGTGACAGCTTGACACCCAACTTGGGAATGACCATGCCTAGGACTAGACGTCCTATAGTGATACCTAGCCAGAAACCGACAGCTGTCATTCCAGCATCAAAGGGGTTGGCTTCACGGACGCGTAGCATGAATTGCACGACCCAGCCGCCGAGAGCTACTTCTGCGCCAACATAGCCGAGGAGGAAGAAAGCGCAAAGCCAGACGACACGCGCGTGAGGTCTGACGAAGACAGCAGCTCGTGTACCTTCGTTTCGGGTGCCCTCAGTATGAACTGTCTCACGGTATTTCCGAGCTGTTTTGGGCCAAAAGGAATATGTGAGGGTGACCGTCTCGAGAACTGCTATCCCCAACTAGAAATCTGATGAGTCGTTACATGGGAAGAGACGGGCAAAGAATAACTTACGAGAAAATAGTAAAAGTTATACCACCCGAGATTCGCCTGAGTAATCATGCTCGTCGCAATCAAAGGGCTTACAGTGGCCCCGAGACCGTAGCTCGCATGCATAAAACCCAACAGCTCATTAGACCTCGCAAGATTGCCGATATATGAGTTCCACGCTGCTAGTCCAATACCGTTACCCAAGCCTGCAAGGACATACGCCAAGACGAGAACTGGATAAGGTGGATGCTGAGATAAGATAAGATAGGTCAAGGCGTGGCATCCTCCGCACATAAAAGCAATCCAACGCTGACCAATATTCATGTGAAGATAATTGTTGACAGCAGCAGAGACGATGAAGCCGACAAAGGGAGAGAGGAAAATGAGCGAGACGACGAGGTATGATAGGTCATAGTAAGTCTCTAGATATGGAATCAAGGCTCCGTAGGCAGCATCGTTGGCGCCGGAGACGAAGAGACTCCAAAAGATAGAACCGACGCGAAAGACGTTGCCAATAGGTTCGTTCCACTTCTCTACCGCGAGGCTAGCCGTAGGAGGAACAGCCTCATCACCTGTCAGAGCGAATTGATCATGGTCATTGTGCTCATGATGATTATATGATCCAAGCCGACGTCCTTCTGTAGACAAAACCGGGTTCGGCTGTTTTGGCGACGGTCTGTTCTCGCGAGTCAGACTGAGCGTATCAAGCTCAAGAGCCTGTGTCGGATATGACCCTGAACTGGTCATGATGAAATAAATGTCAAGGATGTTGAAGGGTTTAAATTTGACTCAACAGTAAGCTCTTCCAAATTAAATTTTCTTATCTGACTAATCGGCAACGGCGGGGACATGCGCTAGTTGCCCGGGGTCCTCATCGGAGGGTCACCCTCGGAGCCAGCATGTGGCAAATTCGGAATCGAGGACCGAGAAATCTACGTAACTTATACTTACCTACACGGCATGTTGACATGTGGCAATGCTTTCAGTCATCATTAAATTGGATGGCAATTGCTCATCGAACCTTTCTGTTAAATCATCACCCAGGCATTAAATCATCAAAGGGTTATGTTAGTAAGCCAAGGTTACTTGTCTATATCTTCTAAGATCATAGAAAGATCACCAATACCGTTGATAATCTTATTCAAGATTAGTGTATATACTCTTAGGTATGTAATGTGACGCCTTGGAACACAAAGATCACTCATCGCAGTCTTCTTGCTTTGGAATGGCACACAAGATCTCCTCATCGTCCTCCATCAACAGTTCTTGCTCAAACCCTTCATCCTCTGCATTCGGCTGTTCAATAATGATGGTATCGAGGCCATCTTGCTTCAAATCGCTGCCAATATCTGAGTCCAAGTCCAACATGTGACCACCGCTGAGCTCCTTCTGGCTCACAACGTCACCGCTGCTCTTTACGCGAACTCTGGTCACGCGAAAGGCAAAGACAAAGTTGCCTCCCTCCCATCTTGTCTCCTGCTTGTTGCCAACCTTTCCCTCAATTCCAGGCCCTCCGCCAATGGGTACAACACCTCCGCTCCAGACTGTGCCGTCGACATCAACAGAAAGGTTACCACCAAGTGTTCTGGACTTGAGGGTATTGACTTCAGCCCCAGTCACCACTCTCACTCCAGTGATGACATAGATTGGCTTGCGAAACTTGGTGATGAAAAGCCAGCGTCGAACGGCCTCGGACGCGACACATCGCTGAAGATAGTCTGACGTTGGAATAAACTGAGTTGTCTCGAGAGTATCGAACGCAAATGTTTCCTCGTCGCTTATTACGTGAGTAGTCGAAATAACAATGAGGGGTGAACGGACAAACCTTCTTTCAACCTCGGCGCCAACGTCAACGCCAAACCCAAAAATACTCAGAAACTTGGTGAGGATGGAAAATCTTCCAGCCCTCAATTTCTCTTTTGTGTACTGAACACTTCTTTTCTCGGTTTTGAAAATCCCTCCATTTTCATCCTCTGCAGGTGGAGAATTGGTGAGGGGTATATGAGGCTTCTTGACAGAAGTGATAACATTACCCAACTTGATCGGGCCATCAGGCGGATAGTCCCATCCTGGTGCATAGAAGTAAAAGAACTGTTCGGTGGCCATGAGTAGATGCTTTATTTTTCGATTGTATGAATATACTACGCCGGATGGTATATAAAAAGGACGGGGAAGTTGAAAGATGACAGAGCCTCGTTGGGCATCAACTGGAACAACATCTTTCAAGCGTGTTCATTGGTGTTGAAGTTGGGACCAATCAACCTGGATTCATTCCACTTCTCCATAGCCCCTCCTCATCAGCATTACTTTTGTAGTGAAGCGCTTACTGAACATAAATACCAGTCGAAACTGTTATTTCCATTCATCATTACATGCATAGATATTTCATCTCTCAAAGTACAAGTGAATTTCATCTCGCTTTTCTTTCTTTGACCACTTTCTCTATTTGCTTCACTATTTACTAATATTAAATTTAGTAGAATTTGTTTTAGCGAGTGTCGTCGGAAGTAGGGTACTATTTAAGCTTAGCTTGCGATACGAGCGCGTGGCAGATCTGGCTCTATTTTAATCCATGCAATTGCATCATATCTTTCTTATGGGTTCTTTAGCTACGAACGGATTTTTGGTCTACGTAATAGCAAAACGCAACCATTCTGACGAACGCATGTCCATTAAATGACATCAAGACACATGTGCAAGACCGTGGCCGATGGATATCTACAATTACCTATATCGTGTTCCTATGCGAAACCTCGAGATTTGATGTTGTTAAAGATCTCCCGGTAGAAGCCCAATAGTCTGTATTTACATGTTTATAAAGAGTTGAAAACACGGACCTGGAAAGGAAATGGTATTCTTATGAAGTCAAGGTCACATCAAATAATCATATTCTCTACTATGATTCATGCTCTTTAATCCGGATACAAGCAAGGCCTATTGCATTACGTTGAACTGTCCACCTTCGCAAGCAAGTACTGGATTAGGACCACCCACATGATTAACATGTAAACTAGTGATCTGCCGAGCCTCGGCCACGGTCAACTTACAAACTACGCGTTACAAGGTGGGAACTAGCAACTGTTATCGAAGAGAATTCTAGCCGAACTCAAAGAGGGCTAACAAAGAGAACGTGCTATATAAAGTCCCGGGATGTCTCTCCCAACCAACCAACATTACCAACACAAATACTCGCATTGAAGCAATATAAAAAATTCAGTTCATCAATACATTTCCAATGGCTTCACGATCCTCAACCACTGTATACAAGTCCAGTTCGTCACTGCTTCCCTCGGGACCGACGGACAATGCAAACTCGATACCGAGACCCAACTCTAAGGACTCGATGAAGTCGACCTGGCGTCATGACGATCGAAGCAACTGGACAGTGTCTCATTGGTTCTTTGAACTGCTGGGAATCCATCATGTCTACCTCGATAAAAAGGTGCCTGTGCATCCCAAAGGAGACAAGGTGCCATTCACACCAGAGTGGCAGTTGCACCGTTGGGTACTCGTGCATTCGCTCGTTCCAATGGCTATACAGCACCTATTTGTTATTTTTACCGGACATAACCTTACCCCAATCCAAGCTTTCGTCTTCTATAGCATCGCTTTCAAGGTTGCCGCCGTTCACCAGTTCCATGCTCTGAGACGAGTGGGCCACCAGACAGGCTTCCTTGACGGCGATACACATGATAGAGACGGGGTTCCAAACAGTGGCGTTTTCAAGGTCATGAAGAGCCTTCTTGCCACCTCTAGTTTCCGTCCAATCTTTACCGTCTTTCTCAGCTACCGCACATCCCAACCTCCTTCGGACATAGATTGGCGGTGGCTTCCATTGGAGATTGGCCTTTACGGAATCATACTGGACTTTTGGTTCTACTGGTACCATAGGCTCATGCACGAAGTCGACAGTCTATGGAAGTATCACCGCACCCATCACTTGACCAAGCACCCAAACCCACTCCTGACCCTATACGCCGATTTTGAACAAGAGCTCTTCGATATCGCTGTTATACCACTCCTTGCGTACTTCTCTCTCAAGCTCATGGGACTTCCTATGGGCTTCTACGAGTGGTGGGTATGCCACCAGTATGTCATGTTTACTGAGTTGTCTGGCCACAGTGGCCTACGCGTATGCTCTTCGCCTCCGAGCACTCTCACCTGGCTTCTACGTATGTTCAATGCTGAGCTTGTGGTTGAAGATCATGATCTTCATCACAGGAAAGGTTGGAAGACGAGCGGCAACTACGGTAAACAGACTCGGCTATGGGACAAGGTCTTTGGTACCTGTATTGATCGCATAGAGCTTCAAGATGCAAACATCGACTATGAACGCCCTATTGATCTACCAATATTTTAGGTGGTGTTCTTCTTACGTTTTATGGAGGATGGAATAAATTAGTGTATGCGCCTGTTAAAAAACAATTCATGAACCAGCTCTACTATTCTTATCTATTTACTCAATACACTCTATCCACCTACCTCATCTTTCACAAACGAGTCTATGTGCTATTTAGCTGACCCAAAGGAAGATTTTTAGTAATGTTAAGATATAAACAAACCGCCCGGCGTCTCGTGTTGAATAATGATCGAACCGGATCTTTCTGGAATGTTTCATCGTGGCCAAAACTACCCTGTAGGCAGAATGGAATGACAAATTGCCCCATTTCCCCATGTCTTTGTTCCCATGACCGTCTGGCATTAATTATGGATTTCAAGTGGGACGTCGTGTTTCTTTGATTGAGAGCAGCCGCTAATGCCTCGGCAATAACAAACGTCAAACGAATGAACAAGAGTATCCCGGCCTAAACCCCTGCTCTAGTATCGTTAGCCTAAGTCGTTTTCCCCGCCAATTCCAACACCGCTTCCCCAGATTTTGACAGCTTAGCCGGATACAGTAAGCAAGACGTTGAGCCCTTGGATTGTCGTGCGACCTAGTCTGAAAATGTGCCATGCTTTCGATCCTGGCAGCTCTAGAAGGGCCGCTGATACGCCGAACGGTCCCAACTTCTGGTCACCGGGCCCGACTCTATGGGCCCATATATAGGATCCTGTGGCCAGTCCAAAGATGTATTTGTGTAGATATTCATGATGGAGTCGCTGTACCGCTTGTTGCTGTTGGCAGCACTATTCGTGCCCTTTTCACAGGCAGTTAACCCTACGGTTGACCTCGGATACAGTAAATACAAAGGAAACGTTCTTGGAAATGGTGTTTCTGAATGGCTTGGTGTTCGCTATGCCGCTGCACCAGTCAAAGACTTGAGATTCAAACTCCCGCAAGATCCTGTCCGCACGAGAACAGTCCAGGATGCCACCAAGGTAAGTCACGCTATGTCTTTATGACACCACGGGGTCTATACTAACACGATCTAGCGAGGAACGATATGCATCGGAACAAACTCTGATCCCAAGGTCATTGGCAACACCGAAGCTGAAGACTGCCTCTTTCTTAACATCTGGGCACCTTCACGCGCGTCTGCCGAGGACAAACTTCCAGTCTTCGTCTATATCCAAGGCGGTGGTTTCAACGGCAACTCCAACGCCAATGCTAACGGCACTGCTCTCGTCGTTGCCGGCGATCTGGACATGATTGTCGTTTCTATCAACTATCGTGTTGGTGTCTATGGCTTTCTCAATGACGGTGACCAAATCACACCAAACATCGGACTTCATGACCAGAGAAAAGCCCTTCAATGGGTTCAGAAGCACATTTCCAAGTTCGGCGGCAACCCTCGCCATGTTGTCATTGGTGGTGAGTCTGCTGGTGCTGCCAGTGTCAGCCTGCATCTCAGCGCCTATGGAGGCAAGAATGAAGGACTTTTCCACGGCGCTATTGCTCAGTCTATCTCTTTCGGATCTCTTCTTACGGTGAAGGAATCGGTCTACCAATACCAACATTTGGCTCTTCGACTGGGGTGTGTCGGCGCCGCTAAAGATGTTCTATCATGCGTACGCTCCAAGTCACCCCAGGATATTCAGAAAATCAACAAGAACATTCCGAACCTCGGTAGCACAATTCCGCCGCAGTTTATGTGGACACCCTGCATCGACGGGAAGCTTGTTCCCGATGTTACCTACCGAGTGTATGGGCAAGGAAAGTTCATCAAGGTTCCTCTCATGACTGGCGACGACACCAATGGAGGCACTAACTTCGCGCCCGTTGATGCATCCTCTCTTGTGGACAGCAACGAGTATATGAAAGCCAACTTCCCGTTCCTGACCTTGGAGCAACTCGGAAAGATCAACGCTCTCTACCCCAACAAAAACGAATCTTGTCCTAACTCCGGATGCTATTGGCGACAGACTAGCGATGTCTACGGAGATATGAGATACATGTGCTCAGGACTTTACGTATCCAATGCATTGGTACAGCACGGCGTCTCCAAGTCTTGGAACTACTGGTACGATGTTCAAGACCCAGCACAGATGGCCTCAGGTTATGGTGTCCCTCACGTGGTAGAGAACCACGCCGTCTTCGGACCCGTACAGGGATCACCAGCCAGTTACTTCAAGGGCCAAAAGAATGCTCTTGCGGTTCCGGTTGTCCAGGCCTACTGGTCCAGTTTTATTCGTACTCTGGATCCCAACACCTATCGTCACAAGTCTGCCGTCAAGTGGGAGCAGTGGACTGAGAAGGGGCAGAAGCGTATCAAGTTTGAGACGGGCGGCAAAACAAGGATGGAGCAGCCCAGCAAGGACTTGAAGAAGAAGTGTGATTACTGGGCTCAGATTGGTCCAGCCATTCGCCAGTAAGCTTTTGTGTCAATATTCACATCGCCGTGGATGAAACAATAAGCGCCAAATTGCACAATTTGATTTGAAAAGGAATATCATGGTTGAATGAGACTTTTGGTATTGCTTAAGAGAATATACAGGTTGATTAGATCAATTGAAGCATGTCTGGTGCCCATTACCGTGAAAGTGAAAGAATACAACATGCTTCAGTTCGCTCTTGTACTCCACAATATGGGAAGACTGCGAAGAAATCTCTCGTTCTATTTTATTCGGCGCGTTGGCCGTATTGATCAACTGTTATGTGATGTATCAAGTTGAATATGACTTCCAACAGCGCTTAACTACATGAACTTTGTATTCATGCACACTCCGTCTGATTCAGAGTCGCCCGAGAGGATGATGAACTTCCGACCAGCATCCCTTGCAGTATGACTAGGAAACTAGAAGGAGAAGGTGATATCTTCCAACAACTGGGATTCGATAAATACCGAGCATCTTTAAGTGAACTACGACGCTACTCCCGATATAAACCCTGTACTATTTCAGTAGGTGACAGCCCCTGGAGCGGGGTTTTCACGGCAAAGATAAACGCACCAAACAACAGCGGTTTAATTGATCATGGACCTTGTTATTTCTGTGGTTCAATTCACATGTAGAGCCAAACAGGAGGGTATAAAGTTGCATTCCTCGGCCTGTCGAATACGTATGTCGGTCGATCGCCCGGTTTAGGTCTTAATTGCGATCCTTTAAAGATATACAGAGGTCATGGCGCCCCATGGGGAAGCTGCACCGGTTACAACTGGTCAAGAAACGAGGGGAATCCTGGCAGTGATGCTATGAAGTGATGTGAAATCGTGGGGAAGTGCAGATCATCAGGTATATCTGGATGATATTCACATGGACAGTTATTCACTGGAGGGAATGAGCCTACGGAATCTGATATTAGTCTTCGGTTTCCTGAGGTCGACTTTGATGTGCCGGGATTGTCTATAAATACCAACATTCTCCTCTCAAATTCTTATTCTGATAGTACCACTTCAATAAAGTGTATCTCATAAACTGCCATTCAAAAGCCAAGTACGAAGCGACTTCCCATCATGCAATTCACTACATCTTTCTTCCTCGCTGCTCTTTTCAGCACTGCCTTTGGTCTTCCCCAGGCCAACCCTACTGACTGCCCCGAGACCTCTGCTATCCCGACTTGCGGAGTAAGTAGATTCTCAAAGATCTTAATGTGAAATATGTGCTTATGATGCTTTAAAAGGCCCCTTGCCTCACGTCTGCAGCCTCTGCCGTTGGATGTAGCGACATTCCCTGCCAGTGTGCCAGCTCCGATGCCATCCAAGCTTCCGCCATCAACTGTGTTGTTGATAACTGCGGATTTCTAGATGCTTTGGCAGTTCAAGCTTCTGCCGCGGCCGTATGCACTGCTTGCGCCTAGATGCTAAGAATCGAAGAGCTGGTGAATGATAATGATCAGCTGCAATGTGTTGTGTTAGTCTAGTTGTGGATGTTTCACCTAGCAGTTGATAGATTTCTAGTACAATCAATGTTCAAGAATATCGACTTACGAGTGGGCGTCTGATACCTTTGCCCAGAGCTGATTGTGAATTCGTATACCTGTTGAGAATAACCTTCCAATACGTATGGGACACCTCGAAGTTATTTTACAAGCGCCGCATGACTTTTCTCTCGGCTGGGGCTTTGTACTAGGTTTCCTATAATGCTTTCTCTTTTAACTTCTATAGGTCAGGCAGGAACGGTTGATCAATAGGTGTACGAATCTTTCGCATGGAATGGGAGGACTGGAATACGAGGCAAACGAAGAAACGGAAGATATGTTGTCAGTGATTGGTCATTTTCCCTTAGCGTATCCGTTTGTGTGAGTTACACTTGGTGCTGTGATAGAAGGTAGATTGGGAAACATTGAATAGGAAAACACGTCCCACAACGGTGAAACTGAAGAAGTGGAAGCGAGTCATGCACCTGTGAGTTGAGTAATGTAGGGTGTAGGGATAAATGATTAGTACGACGCTCCAACCAACTAAAACAGTGATATATTGCCGACAAAATAAACACTAGACCCCGTAAGCTCGACCTGTCATGATTCAGACTAGCAGAAGGGATCCTCAAGATATAGGATGCCGTGATCATCTCCATGTAATCGGCAATGATTCCGATACAAGAGTAATCTATTTAAATCGACGTTTTGTAAGATGTTGATAGACAATTCGGTTATTGTCTTCCCAGCATAGTCAAGAAATCCAACGCTTACGTAGAAAGGTCCAGCGAATAAATATGTGCAAGACAACGTACGTCACTTACAGGTGCATGAAGTGCTACCGTATCCTCGACCACGGTGAAAATCAGAGCTATTGCGAGTACCGATATATTCCAGGAGCCTGTGTGCTTACAGGCGAGTCTGAAGATAGATTCTGGGAGCCCAAGTGCTGCCAAACCTGCGAGACGGAGAGGTTGAAGAAACTGGAGGAGGAGGAGAAGAAGAAGAAGGGAGGGTAAAATGACTGAATCAGAGGGACTGAGCGTAAATATGATGAATCTGGGTGGTTTAGATTCGGAGTGTAACCTTGATATGTTTCACTGGGACACTGAACTTGATTAGTATACACAAGGAAAGCAAAAGTGAGAAAACGATTCAGTGTCAAAGGTGTCTATAAAAGAGTAGGATCTACGGGCCAGTTCCCTAGACTCATTTCCACCAGCCTCCATCATAAACGAACCACTACAATCAAACTATACGCACTCTTGATACATTCCATTTTTCCAAAATGTGCATTACAATTACAAGACGTTATGTTTGTGAAGAACCTACGTGCAGAGAACTCCTTGACTATACCGTAGACCACTTCCCATGCGAGTATCCTGGCAAAGCAGATAAAGGGTGTAATCCGTCTGACAATACCATCGAAATTCAATGGTTGCCAGAAGCGTGTTTTAGATGCAGGCAGAAGAAGAAGAAGGAGGAGGAGAGGAAGATCAAAGAGGCAGAAGATGACTCACCTCGCCCATTCGCTTTCTAATCACCGAGGGCTTGGGGCGCCGTGCGTGCGAAATAAACTGACAGAAGCGGCAGCTGGGCCTAGAGGCGCGTCAGCAGACCTGGAATCAGAGACATAGAAGTAATATATATTGTCATGGCTGCTATGACATTTTCATGGCCCTTCACTTAAAAGCTCAAACAAATAAAAATTCCAGCACATTATCGAAACAACCAAGGTCCTCTAGTCAATACCAAGATGTGCAAACTAATCACTACAAGAGAACTATGCGAGGAATGCGATGAGGTCCTCTCGAGGCGCGACGGGCTTGCTGACTGCCCAGAAAGGAAGAAGCCGGAAGGGAATTGCTCGCTGGAATTCGAGTCACGGTACTCCCGCGTATCCTCTAGCAAATGTAAGGAGTGCGAGGCAAAGAAGAAGGCCCAAGAGGAAGAGAGGGCAAAGTTGGCGGGGAAATGAGCAACATCACGGTCAGACGGAGCTTAAGGGTTGTTGGTTATCATAACCATGGCCTACCTAATCACAGAAGGGAAATGATATAAATAATCGGAGGTTTTTTACAATTGCAAGCTATTTCCATTTAAATATCATAACGTCAGCTTCTATCTAAAGCGAATTATAATTTATAGATATACTGAAATGTGCAAAACCATATTTTTCAGATACTGGTGCGTGGAATGCAAGCATCTGATCTCCTTCGATGAATTATCTCGTGACTGTCATGAAAAGGGAAAACCCGAAGGAGCGTGTAAATTAGAAGTCGAGTCTGTCGAGACCTATGTGCTAGCTACCGAATGTGTTGAGTGCGAGGCAAGAAGGAAAATTGAGGAGGAGAAGGCGAAATTAGAAGGTAAATAAGTGACATGGCTGTGGGATGGAGCTCATGTGGAGGTTGTTGGTGATCATAGCCGGTCTTCATTACTATAAATCACAGAGGCCTTTATGTTAAGATGCATGGGCGAGTCAGAGACTTTGGTTACACATCTTAGGCTAGACCTCTGTAACCGAGGCCGCGAGCAAGATGAACCAGTTCTTACATGTCCCATCATGGATTCAAAATCTAGAGCCAGTCTTGGTCCATGGTTTAGAGGTAGAAGAGGCATTTGAGCTATTTATCGAAATGGCTGCTTGTAGTGTGTACTAGGCTTCAGGAACTATGATCTCAGTGTCTCGAACTCAGGAACTGCCCAACCGCGCATCCAGGCTGAATCGAGAACTTGATCGACGCTCGGTCGATCAGTAGGCCGGTATGAGAGCATCCAGCGTATCAATTCCTGGAAAGCTTGACTTTCCTTCTCATCGAGTATCTCCAGACTTTTCTCGCGTCTTGGTTTCTGGATGCTGTCTTCGAAGCGCTTATCCCATGTCCAGGGCGTCCTTCCCTCCTTAGGTTGCCCGTCCTCCATGAACTTTCGAGACCGCGCTTCCCACTTTTCCCACCACTCTGACGGTAACCGACCAAGAGCATCTACCTGGTCACCCGTAGCGTCATCCGGGCCAAAGAGAAAGCTGTCCAGGAACGACCTCTGGCCCATTATGGACCAGATAGTGCAGGCAAGACTCCAGATATCGGATGAGAAAGAAAGCGGAGTCGTAGGTTCAAAACGGGCTTCTGGAGGGCGTATCTCGAGCGGCGTGTAAGATTGTAGTCTTGATTCTTGGGCAGGGTAGAAAGCCGTGCCGAAATCAGCAAGGAGAAGTTGAGCTTCAGATGGTAAGATTTTCTCACTTGCATCACCAAGCCAGATGGGGGAGAAGACATGTTGAGGGACACCCGGAAAGAGTGGTTTCCCGTCAGCTCGGATGACTGGCTCAGGTACTGGGGGGTCGAACTGATCATATGTTTGTTTGGCTGAAAGGTTGTCGAGTGTTGAGGGTAATCGAAGAAGAATGTTTCCTAAGTGAAGGTCTATAGACATGTGTTATTTCCAGATACTGCTTCTACGTCGTTCTAGACTCACCTCCATGAACCAAACCTTGCTTGTGTATATATGCTACCGCCATCACCAGTTGAGCGGCAAGAGACCTAGCCGCTGGAAGTTGGAAGAGCCGAGATCCTGGAGCCTCCCTCGTATCGGCGAGACTGCACCTCGCAGGGACAGTAACAAAACATGAATGGGTTCCGTTAGGCCCTTGGACCCTAAAGTGATCGAGCACCGGGAGAATCATTTTCTGGCCTGGGTGTTTATCTCGACGGTTGGATAGGCTAGCCAGTATATCTACTTCTTTCTGATCTGCATCCGCTGTGCCCACTTTGAGGGCAAAGTATTTGGCGACAACGTTATCATGAGCAAGCCATGTTGTTGAGAAAGTGCCATAGCCTAGCTTGTGCACGATACGATATCGACCATTAAGATAGTCGCCGATAGTTATTGGATGATAACCTCCTGGTCGATAGTCAACCACTCGTTCAACATCGTCAATGTGATGATAAAGAATGGGAGATGATGCTGTTGTTGACATTCTTGAGCGACGCACATTCGTTCGAGAGGTAATACTCGGATAGCGTCGTAGACATGAAAAATACCGAGAATCTGTCCTGAAAGAATGTCCTAAAATTGTGCCGCGCATGGTGAAATGGTTCAAGGTGAGTGCTCCCGTGAGATGGAATTGTTTTGCTGGTCATATAGCGAGCTGCCAAGTCATTCTGCTGCCTCAGGCATCCGTCTATCATCCAGCATTTCGTGCCTGAGGTAAAAATGGACCTAACCTTTTTCCCTTTCAACCTCAACCCACTTCTCATCCGTTGCTGTCTTCATAAGTAACCAAGATTATAATGCGTCAATCCTTAAGAAGAAAGTCCTGTACTGGTTGCGTACGATCCAAACGTCGCTGCAATCTCAAGCTCCCTCGATGCAGCCGCTGTGAATCTAACAACGCTGAATGTACCTATCCCAGTTTCTCTCCTGTGTCACTAGACGATTCCAATCCATCATCGGCCATGCTGTCAGTTGAAATGCAAAGCAAAGATGCTGTGGATATGGTATCCCTTCAGGCGCCAACCCCTGACCCATTTATCCTCAACACTGGCTTCTCTCAATCATGCGGCCTGCAACTATATTCGCCGGAGTCTCCATCCCAGGCAAAGGAGACGCTCGAGGGTTTTACAGCGCGTGCAGAATTCAGCGCGCACTTGATGGCCCTACAATCAGCCTCGCTAGCTGAAAAGGGATTCAATGTTTTCATCCATTCTACGCAGACCCTGCAATCGGATGCTTTGCGCGGGGCCATGGCTTGTAGTGCCTTGCAGTCCATACGCAATACTTCCAACGCACGGTTTGTCGATTCTGAGATTTCCAGACGGGCTTCAAAAATTGTTGATGAGTTGAATCAAGCATCAATGAGCAATTTGACGACCGACCTGGACATTGTTCCTCTGGTACAAGCATTACTTGTGTATCAATGCATACGGTTGTTCTCACCAGGTCGCATAAGTCAGCAAACCCAGGCTGAACGGGATAACATCGTTCTTCAGTTTTGGGCATCTCGATTGAATCTGCTGTTATGACCTACCAGCAACGATGGGCTTATGGCGACCAGTTGGGAATCTTGGATCGAGATAGAAGCCATCCGCCGAACGCTGATTTGCACAGAGCTCGTGCAAGGCACTTATACGTACCTTCGAGGTCTCTGGCCTCTTGGTGTTCGATGCCACCATGACCTTGAATTCTATGCGCAGAGGTTACTATGGGAGGCTAGATCAGCGGCAGAATGGCGACTTGTATGCGAGGATTCCTCGTCTCCCTCTCTGCCTTGCAACATGTTACGTCTAGATAAAGACATTCATGACGCAGCCCCCAGTGATTTGGATGATATAGGTGTTCTACTACGCGTGGCGGGTGAGGGGATCGAGAAACTGAATACCTGGCTTGGTCACGACAAACACGCCCTGGACAGATGGGGGCATGTGCATTTTTGACGGACCCGTGGTAACACTAACGTGATGACCTATGTAGTCCTTTCTTGATGTACAATTACAAACCATGTACCCCAATACGAAGAAAGCTACGATCCTTCTCGATTCGTTCTCTGACTGGCCCAGTCTTCAACTCATCAACATCCCAAGCTGCCCAGACAAACCTGCCGTGTAGAAACGACGCTTCCGGTGAGGCACACCACACAACAAACGCGCCAGGGAGACTTGCTTCAAGAGGTTAGTCGTATTTATACCACCCTGCAGACCTGCAAACTCACCATCGTCCCAGTTCATTGAAGTCTCTGTCAGACCCTTTTCTCGGACCTGGTTTGTGAAGATGGCACCCGGATGGAAGCTAATGATTTGGGTTCGAGATACATCCTTCTCATCGGCGAGCTTCTGAAGTAGTAGAGTCCCGGATGTTTTCGTCAATGAATATGATGACAGGTCTTTGGGACTTCCGAAGTCGTGGATGGCGCCGCTTGAGATATTGACTATATAGTACTGAGTCGCAGCCAGAATTAGAACGCATATGGGAGTAATAGGACATATGGAGGACTAATACCTTCTTCTCTTCTTTGATATCTTGTTGGTGTAATCGATCGCAGAGCTGATGGAGTGATCTAGTGTTGACCATGAACTGCATCCAAGTTTCCTGCCAGCCTTGATCGGAAAGTGTCCCAGCGACATTCAAGGCAGCATTGAGAACCAGAACATCGACATGAGTACCACTAGCAGCAAAAGTGTCAAACATATGATCAATACTCTCGGGATCTGACATTTGACAGACTATGCCCTCGAACTTGACGTTGCCAGCCTGACAAGCTTGGATTAGACTTCGCACTGCTAGATTAATCTTCTCTTGCGTTCGACCAGTAATGATGATCTTTTCCGCGCCAGCTAATCCGAAGTTTTGAGCGATGGCGTAGCCGATGCCCGTGGATCCGCCCGTAATGAGTACAGTCTTGCCAGCTTGCGAGAGATGAGGCTGGGAAGGGTTGATGGCCTCATATACCTTCGCATGCAATCTCTTTGTCAAGGGAACAGGTTTGTATACAAAGGTGGGTGTTTCAATGTTGTTAGGCATGTTGATGAAGTAAGGAGAGAACAAATAGGTCCAAAAATGATATCGTGGAATTGGAGATGAGTTTTACCTACAAATGGTCATCGAGTCCCATTTATAGCCGACACTTCAGATTTAAGGCCTTCCAAGTCTCCTTACATATCTGTTGATCATCCAAATTGACTGCGGACTATTCTGGATCATGGTTGCGGAACTCCGTTTAAGTGGCGCTGTAGAACTGTTATCAAGATCCACAAATGTCCGCAATCTACATCAGCACAATTCAAGAGGATCGCCATAAAGACAGCCAAACATTAAAAAAGTCGGGTTCAATGCATCCAATGATAATAGATCTTAATTCACCGCAGACTAACTCTCCTATTCCAAAGTATCTTACTGTGTTCATCTTGGTAGCTCATTTATGCCTTGCCTGGAAGGGATTCCAGCAACCTAGCCTTCTCCCTCTGCAATGCGTCTTCAAGCGAAGTGAATGGAATACCAAACTTCTTCTGTGTCTCCTTCGCCTCTGCCTCAACAAAGTCGAAGTTCTTCATGTTGGCAAAATGCTGAAAGACCTGTCCAGCAGCAACCAATCCCAGACTCTCAACCTCCTCGGCAGTACGCTTAACAACACCGACGCGTCTGCCACTAACACGGGACAATATATCGCTGACTTGTTCAAAATTGAAAGCCTCCTTTGCAAGATCAATCTCTTGCCCACCGAACTTGACAGGGTCCTGTAAAGCCATGGCCGCGTACTTTCCAATGTCTCGTCCATCGGTGAAAGGGAGTTTGGCGTCGCCGATGAGGAGGTCATCAATCTCGCCATCGGTTGCAAGACGAGGAAAGTTACCGGGGGAATCTGGCATGAGGAGGCCGTTATGGATAATCCCGGGTCGAAGAATGGTGTATGCTTCGAATTTTCCTGTCCGTACAATGTTCTCGACTTCAAACTTGGAGGAATAATACTGATACAGATATGGGACTGTCTTGACGATATCATCGTCCCACATATCCTTCCTGTTTGTGCAAATGGTGGTGGAGGCGACAATGGTTTTGACGCCAGCTTTCTCACATGCCTCGACAACAGTTTTGGCTTGGAGAGTTTCCAGTCCTGGGAAGGGAACAGTGTTGAGAAAAGCTGCCTTACAGCCTTTAGCTGCTTCGAAGATATCTTCGAAGTTTTTGCTTTCTCCTTGGAAGAGTTCAATACGCGGATCGGTCAATAAAGCAGGTGCCTTTTCAATGTCGCGAACGACAGCATGGATCTTGACGTCGGCTTCGAGGAGATGCTTGATGATCGACTGACTTTGTTTGCCAGAGGCTTGAGTGACGAGGTAGGCTGACATGATGGATGTGAGTTATAGGTAAACGATAATAACAGGGATGTAATGAGAAATCGAGATCTTGGAGTGAAGTCTGTGTTACTGAGATAGCTTCTATGGCGAGGACTAGGACAGTTTATATACATCCCTTGACCCTTTTTGATCTTTCAAAATTTCCGCATCTTGCATGATTTCTAATACTCTCGCAGCTTACAAATTTAATAATACAATCATAAAGTTTTTCAAGGCGGACTTTGGAAAAGCATCTCAAACTCCGTATCGTCAACTGATTCTTAAATCTCGATGTGGGGAATATCCGATCCTAGCTTCGATAAAAGTTGCTTCCCGTGGGGAAAATGATGACAGGGGAAGATCGACCGGGCCTTGATAATTGGTGCATCTCACTTTAGTGCCTGATGACAAATTGCTCAGCTGTGAACTGTATTTATTATCCGAGAGACCCATCAATAGCAACTTTGTCCGAATTATTCAGTTCCAAGTTTCATCAGACAATAAACATTTCATCGCTTTCCGACACGGACGAAATACCGGTATCCGGATCACGATAACCCCGAATAGACATCACATTGCCGTAATGAAGCCTCGAAAAGGCTGTTGGACTTGCGCAGGTGAGTTTCAGAAGCTACGGATATATGCGACATCACTAAGCATCTCACTCTAGCTCGTAAGATCCAATGCGATGGACGGCGGCCCTTGTGCAGCAAATGCACTCGATCTCATCTGATATGCCAAGGTTATCAGCCTCGTTTATCCTGGCCGAGGAGTAATGATAAGAAACGGGCCATCATATGCGATACCAAAACGCTATCAACATGGTCGTCCCACAAAACTGGCTGTACGCCCAGTAGCTTTTTCTTTATCAATGCAGCTTCTAAAGACATAGAGATATACAATTCTCTATCTTCAGAGGCTTATCAGAATCATGTGGCCTTATCATCTTGGAACTTGTTGAAACAGCCTGGCTTACATGCCAATCAGAATGAACTGTTTCAGTACTGTGAATACACATCCCACTGATTGGAAGTTCCTCTATTAACTTTCTGGCCAGTCTACGACTCAGCGCATCTTTCTCTCGTCACATTTGGGGGGACAACTTCACAAATCCGGGATGCACTAATGAGCATGGCCGTGCTGAGCAATACGACTTCAGGATCAGCTCTTATTTATGCCATGTTGGCCTACTCATTGATACATGCCTATGGTCTGAGTGAACAGGCAGTACGGCTCAAGATACAGGCACTGCACTTTCTGTCAACATCTGTAAAAGATAGTCAAATATCCCTGATTAATGCTTCTCAGCTTGCGGCCGCATCTATGTTGCTTGGATCATTCGAGGTTTGTGTATGTCCAAATTTGAGATTTGAGTCTGACCCATTCTTCATAGACCTTACATCCGTCTCATAGTTCGGGGGAATGGTTATGGCACATCTGCGGAGCCATGGATGTTATACAAGCAGCTCAACTAAGCGAGGAATATTGTGACAGTGACACGTCTTATCTCCTTGACTGGGTCAACTATCACTATACACTCTCCCGCTTCAGCACGCAATATTGGCGTCACAAATCACGAGGCCATGAAACGCCGGCTTCGAGTCAGCTATATTTATCACTAACAAGATACAGACCTGTGTGTACCATTCAGCTGGACCAAATCTTTTATCTGGCTGATCAAAGTTTTAGAATCCACCTTCTTCAAACCCAACATATGCCATATTGAATCTCCTCTCCGACGTTACCGACACACTGGTTGATGCACGAGATCCTAAACGTCATAGTCCCGAGTACATCAACTCGGTCAAAGTTCTTCAAGCAAGATTGGCCGATATTGATGCGACTCCGATTCCTAGTGATCTCAGTCACTATAGTGCATTTGCTATAGAGCTATATCGGGTAGCAACGCGGATATACATGACACGAGCTTCCGAGAGTCCATGGGAGACGACTTCGATGATTGACTCTGTGATCGATTCTCTCTTCCATGGACCAGTCAAGATGTGCACTTGCGAGCACTTCTTTCCAATACTTATCCTCGCATGTGAATCACGAAGAGATGATCAGCGTTTGGCTATCTTGAATCTGATTGATAGAACCCAGAGGGACGCACGTATACGAAGCATAAAGGGTGTTAAAGATGCAATTCATGCTATTTGGGTGCAGCAAGATCTTCATGCTGATGACGACTTGTTGGTCCATTATTTTGATCTCCTTAGTATCGGGATTAGCTCGAGTATCACGATTCCATCATTTGCATAAAATTGAACACATTATGTATAACAAGATGAATTAATCACTGCATTGTGATATATACCTAAAGAAACTATTGATGCTTTGATATGAAACCCAACTCTCTGAATTCTCGTTCATCATAAACCGCTAATTGTACTCCATACCCCTTCCAGACTTGAATTCCCATAGATGCAGAAAAAGACCTGAACAAACCCATGACAACAGGGCATTATGCACGATGCCTAAAATGTATATTGTATAGAGGTTTTTCGCAGTGTTGCCTTGATCAATCTTTGATTGATAAGGATACGTTAAAAAAGAAAGAAAGAAAATACCAAAATGACAAACTCTGGAGTAGATTGACTCCTCACCCTGCGAGCCGGAGATGCAAAATTTGAAAGCTATTCAACAACTGTACACCCCTGTTAAACGCATGAATATGTGACTCAGATGAAACCCCTATGATCTGATCAAGCATGTAACTTGCAACCGACGCACGGTCTTGGGGGCTGAGAACTATTGTATACCCCCGGATTTTGGGGTCCAGACACGTTGAGAAAACCAACAGCGCCCTTGTCGAGTCTGAAAATGGCATGGTCAACCAGGGTGTAGGTTCCTGGAACCGCCATCTTCATATCGACGATTGTAGATCCGCCAGCGGGAACACTGACTGTCTGGATACCCTTTGCTGGTTCGGTCATTACACCACCATCTCGGTACACATCCTTGAAATGTGTACCGATGACATGGAACGAACTCGTCAGGTTTGGGCCCGCGTTTCCAAAGAAGATTCTCACGTCATCGCCAACATTGGCTTTGAGTGGGCGATCTCTTGTAAGGGCAGATTCGCTTCCGTTGAATGCGATGACTTGAGGTTCCTCCCGAAGACCGTTGGGATACGAAAACTCGACAATGTCAGATCGTCGACCATCTTCACCAATTTCTGGCGGTTCGTGGTAGAACTCGCTCTGCATGACATAATACTCCTTGTCCACAGGAGGTAGGTCCTCGCCCTCAGGCTGCACATACATGAGGCCGTACATTCCATTGGCAATGTGGACTGGGACTGGTGCCGCTGCGCAATGGTAAACGTAGAGGCCTGGGTAGAGGAGTTTGAAGCGGCCGACTTTGGTCTCATTCTCTTCAGCGGTAGTGACAGCCGCGCCACCACCAGGGCCTGTGAATGCGTGGCAGTCGATATTGTGAGGATTACCAGCAGTATCTTTGTTGGTGAGGCTCAATTCAACGACATCTCCGACTTTGGCGCGGATGAACGGGCCAGGAACGGTGCCGTTGAAAGTCCATTGTTCATACTTGTACTTGCTAGTCAACTGGGCCAACTTGGTGGTTGTTACCAGTGGGACTTTAACAAGGGCAGGGTGATCTCTGGTAATTGACGGAGGTACATCTGGTGCGTTTGTTAAAATGGCGTCTTCCACGGGTAGCTTTGAGATCGCCAGCGCCGCCTCGTCCACCGTCTCAAAGATTGGGTGCTTATGATCTCCACCGATTGCGGGGACCATGGAGATAGATGACTACAGACGGTTAGATCGATCTACAATAACTTTAGTGGCGATACCTTACCTTGTCGTCTATACAACAAGAAAGGGACTTTTCTTGATATTCTGTGGATGTATCATCGTCGACACAGTGCTCACACTTGGGCTTTTCTGGTTCGGCGGTCTCTGGACTCAAGCTCATCTTGAGCGGTTGTTGCCCTTGTCGGTAAAGATAATATCCAAAGGCGAGCCCTGTTGAGACGGCGACAACAGGTGCAAGCCGAGCATAGTTGCGTTTATTGCTGGTTTGGGGTTTTGAGGAGAATGACCTCACGCCCAGAGCTGGTGCACGCTTGACTGGAAAAGATAATGTTCTGAGAATAGCAGTAGAAGCAATTCTTCTGCTCATGGGTAGAAGTTGGCTTGCAGCTGGAGTAAGACTGCAGCCCGTCATCACCATGCGAGACATGATGAATCGAGATAATTGAATAGTTTTTATCAGATCTTGGAGAAATTGTAGGGTAGATTGTACGGGACCCCATGCTGAGCGGGCCCGGATGAGATCTTTATATCATGATGGGGTCAGGCTATAAAAGGGTAGCTTAAGATGGAGAAGTGGACGGAGATCTGAGTATTGAATGCTTGGTAATATGACACCTGTCATTGCGCGTGACGGATACGGGGTTGGTTTAGTGGCTATCAGTGATTCCATAGCCCTCCGGAAGTTAGCAGTCAATCAATCCAATGCAACAATCCAAAGATGTCATTGAACATCAGTTTTTGAGTCACTATTAAATCTTATTCAAATTTTATTCAACTTGGGGAACCATAGTATGCTACCCCTCATCAGAGCAGACTGAGGATTTGTCCTGGTTCACCAAAAAATAAGTATTAAAAGATATCTTGAGACTCTGTCAGAGACATCCCGAAATGGAAGTATAGTGCTAATGTTACAGATGACTGCACTGAAAGAAAAATTTCCTCGGGCATGTTAGGCCATTAATTCAGATTGTCTGATAAAGTGGACTGCCTTTGGGTCAGATCATACGCTGATACGCATGATATCACATCGGGATAGCGCATCTCCGCGGTCTGAGATAATATGACACTAGCCGAGAAATCTCCAACATAGAAATCAACGACAAGAAGTCCGAAATGTTTCGGAAGATATTCTATTGGGCTGCATTATTATGCGTGGATTGGGTAAGACTGAATAGACACGAGGACATGAAACATTGCGACTCCGAGGGCTGATGACGAAGCATATTTCCATGTGCGCCTTACATCCATTTACGCGAGTCTTCCATCGATAACGCATCTCACAGCTATTCTTAGTTTCAGATTCCTAACATACATAGTGCATATCAAAACTTTAAAGGTGGAACGACAATAGGCCCAGAAGCGTCACAGAAAAGGCAAATGTCAGGATGTGAAGACTGATTTTGGGATCCATAATGTTTTATTTACTACCTGGACGGCGTTATACAGATAAGGTAGGTCCTCAATGCTTTTTTCAAATTCCTAAACCTATAAAAAGAGACTAAATGAACTGTTTTCGTAGGGCCATGTCGTGATGAATCCGCTTATATTGCCGAAGTACGTAATTTATAAGTAATTACCTATTATAAGTTATCATTTTAAAGATAAAGAGATAAAGGTTTTTACATGTTCAAAGATAATCGGTATTTATAATCAAATTTAAAATCTTGGAGAATTCTCCAAGTATATTGATAAGTAGCCTCACAGCATAGAGATTGCTATTGATAATTTCACTGGATAGCAACTATGCTCCAACAAAGAGTAATCTTGCAGATCAGTAAGCATCTAGACCAACGTCGTATATCTGGGCGAAAACTCCATAGCTTGCGGCACAGCTGATAGGTCCTGTGCTCCATTGACTCCAGATGATCGATGCTCGAATCGGATAGCTAAGCTTTTGGGGCTGACTGAGATACACAGGCCAAGGAGTCATCTGCCACGCTTAAACAGCGTAAGCCACTCACGTATCGGGAATAGGAAGAAATGTGTTGTTTTAGCATGTCACGCTTGTGAATCGTTGACGGCCCGTCCCGACAAGCCTAGACTATGTTGCTCTTTCACATTCCCCTAGCGAACACCGCTCAAATTTTCCAAACTGCATGGCTGGTAACAGCGGTTGGCAAAGGGAACTGGTTATCTGGCAGCCGAAAATCCGGGCATGTGACTTTCACCATCTATGATACTTGGTAGTAGTGATCGACGATGAGATGGCATGACGTGAGCTCTTACTCATGTAAGATGTAAGAAGGCTTAGCTAGATGTGTTGTTTGGTAATGTACGGTGTTGTTTGCAGTTGATCTTTTTGGCCAAGAGCTTAGTCTTGCGACATTTAATTTTAGTTAGACGACCAAGAAAATGGAATAGGCAAGTGGGAAGTCATCTATGCCTATGATGGCATTGTCGGTTAGCCTCGTGTAGAAAGGAGGTACTGTTGGTAGGTATAAAGAATAGAGCTTTTGCTGGTAGCTTTTCTTCTACAATTTCTTCAGCACTTCAATACTCGCAGATACTGCTACTACTCTTGACCATTATTGTCACAATGAACCCTGAATTTCAAGGCAATCGGTTATTTCCAGGCACAGCTGGCTACAATCTTGCTAACCAGCTGTATGCCACCTCTACCTATGGCCAGGAGCGCAACATGAACCCTGGAGAGATCCTGCAGCCTACCAGCGTCGAAGACATCCAGCATATTATCAAGGCTGCTATAAAGGCTGGTAAGCCCATCGCCATCAAGACTGGCGGGCATCAATACAGTGGTGCTTCCTCAACTGGTCCCCAGGGCATCCAGTTGGACATGAAGCCCACATTCCGCCGCCCTAATATTGACCTCAATATGGTCCGGGACACAGTCAACGACAAGACGTACCTCAGATCAAGTGTTAGCTGGACTGTCTCTGAAGTCTTTGATTTTATGAAAGACAATGGCATTTTCATGCCGACTGGACTGTGCTCTACTGTCTGTCTTGGTGGACATGTCCAGACCGGTGGCTCTGGAATGTTTGCACGATCCCTGGGCCTTCTTGGGGATTATGTTCGTGAACTTGACATTGTTGACTACAGGGGTGAAGTAGTCAAGGTGACCAAGGACAGTCATCCAGACCTGTTCTATGGTTTTTTGGGCGGCAGTCCCGGCAACCTAGGTGTCTTGACGCACTTCAAGGTTGAGGTCCAAGAAGACAGCAAGCATCAGGGATCCCAGGGTCTGTGGATGGCGTTCCATTACACACAAGATACGTTCAAGGCCCTGCTTGATATCTTCGTGCAGAAGGCAGAGGACCCCGATTTCCCCCGAGGCTATGACATCACTCTCAGCATTGTCAACAGAAGTGCGAATCTTATGGAGATATTCCCGGGTTCCGAAGAAGAGCTCAAGAAGAAGCTACCAGACAGGATCCACAACGGGAAGGACAACATTGCTAATCTGCACAGATTTAAACACGCACTGGTTGTCGTTTACGCTCAGTGGGTCAATTTTGGAGAAGAACCGTACTCTCCTAGTTTCTTTGAGCAGATCAAGAATGTCTCATGCAGCCCAAGCTGGTTCAAGTTTAGCAAGGAGACCCTGGAAGAGACCCCAATGTCGGAGATTGCATCCTGGTGGCTCTTCAAGAGCCCACGTGAGTTTCCTTTGCCCTACGAGAAGCGCACCAACAGCACCAGCTCGGTCGAGCTCTCCAAGACCGGCTGGTCGAATTGGTTCTCTGGTCGCATCAACGAAGTTGTCGAGACCAAGGGCAGTGGGCTCTGGGTTTCGTCTCAGTTCCAGGTATTCGGCGGAAAGGAATCAATGTTTCGGAAGAACGCAAACAATGGCACGGCATATTGCTTCAGAGACGCCACCATTGCGGGGACATGGGATGCATTCTATCTGGGCTCAAAGGCTGCGGCCAAGAAGTGGCAGGCAGCGAATGACGAGGGCAGGGAGAAGTACTTTAGCAAGGAAGATCGACGTGTTCTTTGGGGATCCTATGGAGACTGGGATATGGCCAAGGTCCACCAGTTTTACTACGATCCGGATACCTACCGGAAGATGCAGAAGATCAGGCAGACATATGATCCCAACGGAACCTTCACTGCGAACCCGTTCTGCGTGGAGGCGTTGAAGTAGGGTCAAATAGATAGTTAGAGCGAGAAGGACCCATTTAAGCGGTTTAATGATGTTTCTATACCACGTAGAAATTAGCATCGAGAGGCTTTCACCCTGAAATTGTGTCCTTTGTGCCTGCAGTTTTACATGGCCGATGAGAGGTATCCTCGATCAGAGAAGTCGTGAATCCAGTTGTCCGAACCTTTGGTCCTCGGCCGACCGGACGCAAGAAGAACTGTTCAGTTTCAGCTTCTATTTATAATGTCTGAATTACTAAAAGAAATGCGAGCTTGCAGGTGTAGACCATTTCACACGAGGAGCAATAATGCGCCATCTCGCTATGTCTTCATGTATGATGTCAACCAGTCCACAGACGTCTCGGATCCCAAGTAAGAATTAGTAAAAAGTCTTCGGATAGTTTGAAAGCTTATTGGTAGTTGTAAATCGCCCCGATGTGCGGCTTACCTTGTTTGGGGCTTATTTTCTAAACCTATGTGCCTGGATATCTCACTCTAGATCGGGCACAGGCCAAACACCATAACGAAGCGGCTAAGATGTAGTAAGCTGAGTGTGATTCTGCAACGCTAAATTAATTACATAAAATTCAATGCCATGACATCAAAGCGTTGCGGGACCGGGCCGGAGTGGCGGAGGGCTGGCTATCGAAGCACGTACACTGCATTAGCACACAGCTGATAGTAGGATAGACGAGAAATCAACTATAAAGAATTACTTGAAAGAACTAATTCGACATGTTTTGAGTTTACTTACTGATACCGAAACATTCTATTGTTTGAAGATGACCAAGTCCCACTCAATCCAGTCGGAAGAGCAAGCCTCCAGAACCCAGCATGGAAAAACAGACCTGTCGAAATGGCGCCTAAGGGATGACGATGGTCGTCACACTTGGCATTACCTAGAAGATGACGAGTTGCTGAAAGGGTGGCCACAGACTGATTCGGATAAGTATCATCTGGACATGTCTCTAGTGAGTGGCAGAACCTCTCCTCTTTCATGTTCCTTAGAAATGCTAATAACACCAGGATCTTCCATCCCTACCTCGCCCAAGGACCGTTTCCGAGTCTGCGTACAATGGCCTTGCCTTTTTCGAGAACCTTCAATTACCCTCGGGGCACTGGGGCTGCGAGAGTGGTGGTCCATTGGTGTTTGGTGCGGGAATCATCATCGCATGGTTCGTGACAGAAACACCAATCCCAACAGCCTACAAGACCGAACTGGTAAACTACATTATTTCCTTGGCAAACCCAGTCGACGGTGGATGGGGCCTCCACTCGACGGGTGAAAGTACTATATGCGGCACCGTCGTTAATTATGTTGTGCTTCGCATACTCGGCCTGGATGCCAATGACCCAATCCTCCAAAGAGCTCGTAGCTTTCTCCAGGAGAATGGCGGAGCTACACATTCAACAGTCTGGGGCAAGTTTTGGCTGGCAATTCTTGGAGTCGTTGATTGGAAAATCGTCATCCCCATGCCCGCAGAGATTTGGCTTTTGCCAGATTGGGTCCCCTTTGCCCCGTGGCGGTTCTATGCAGAAACACGACTGGTATCTCTTCCCATTAGCTACCTCTCTTCCAAAAAGTGGACATATAAAGGCAACCCTCAGTTCATTATAGCTCTCAGACAAGAGGTTCTGGTCGAACCCTATGATACTATTGACTGGGTAGGCAATCGGGATACAGTAGCGTCTTTTGATTGCAAGTATCCAAAGTCATTGGTATTAAAGAGCGTCAATTGGGCATTTACCAACATCTGGGAGCCTTATCTGTGTCCAGTATTCCTCAAAGAAAGGGCAGTGTCTTGGGTGGGCAAGCAGATCGACATGCAGGATTTCAACACGGATTACATCGGGATTGCAGCCACCGATGCACCTATGAACACCATCATCTGTTACCTTCGGGATGGACCAGAGTCATTCAGTTTCAAACAACACACCAAGCGCTTACAAGAGTTTCTATGGGTTACATCCGATGGGATGCAAATCAACAGTACCAACGGAAGTCAATGCTGGGACACTGCCTTTCTCGTACAAGCTGTATATCGTTGCGGATTTCAGACGGATGACAGATGGCAGCCAATGTTACAAAAGGCGCACAAATTCTTTGATGAGCAGCAGATACGCGAAGATTGCGTGGATCAAGACAAGTGTTACCGACAGCAACGTAAAGGTGGTTGGGCCTTTAGTAACAAACACCAAGGGTATGCAGTCAGTGACTGCATCGCTGAGTCCCTTCGAGCGGTTATCTTGCTTGAGAAGACGGCGAACATGTCGAGAAGATTTGATGACCAGAGGCTTTTCGATGCTGTGGATACAATGATGCTTTATCAGAACGCAACTGGAGGTGTTTCTGCCTTTGAAGCCAGAAGGGGCAGCAAACTACTAGAAAAGCTCAACATGTCGGAAGTATTTGGTGACCAGATGGTTGAATACGACTACCCAGAATGCACAACCTCATGTGTCACCGCCTTGTGCTTGTTTAGAGAAAATTGGCCAGAGTACAGGAAGAATGATATCGACAGATTCATCAAACGGGGTGTTGCTTGGATCAAGCAAGATCAGAGGCCTGATGGGAGCTGGTATGGCAATTGGGGTATTTGCTTCACCTATGCCACCATGTTCGCACTGGAAAGTCTGTCTGCTGTTGGAGAATACTATAACACGAGCCGCCATGCCAATCGAGCATGTGATTTCCTCATTTCCAAGCAACGCGAGGATGGTGGCTGGTCCGAAAGCTTCAAGGTACGGTCACAAATCCATCTCCATCAACAGGTGACAGCCCAGCTAATAACAGATCATAGAGCTGCGAAACCAAACAGTATCACGAGGATCCCAGCGGATCACTCGTGGTACAGACAGCATGGGCTCTTATCGGATTGGTAGAAGCCCAATATCCAGATCCCCTGCCTCTCGAGCGTGGTGCTCGCTTCCTTATTGGTCGGCAGCAGGATAACGGTGAGTGGCTGAAGGAAGCCATTCCTGGATCATTTCACAACTTTTGCACTTTTTCATACCCTAATTACAAGTTCACCTTTACTATCAAGGCACTAGGGATGTTGGCTGATAGGTTGCCTCACCTTGACATCTCTGCTCCTGTCACCTAGATTATAAATAGGTCTGTGGGTTGGATGGCACAACGACACAACTTGTATTCCCATAGCCCCAAATCCTCTACCATTTTATTCTAGCCCGGTCTATGCGCGAGGTGATCGCCACCTTCTATAGTCTATTCTAATGGGATCTTATCTGTTTGATGTTGTACTTGTCTCCAAAGCCAGGTTTGCCACCAAGTGAGCCAAAAATGTCACCGATGTAATTTTCGGGAGCAATGCCAGCCTCGAACCTGGTAGGCCACTCTTCCACTATTCCCTCAATGACTTTGACAACCGAAAGGTACAAATTTCGTGTAGACGGACCCAAACCTCCCTTGTCCAGAACAAACGGAAGCTGATGGGGCTTATCCTCATGGCCACGATCAAAGTTGGAACCAGATCGTACCAGCAATATTCGAGAAAAGTCGACCTTTCCTTGAAGTGCTGCGTTCAAGAGTCCCGTGAGCAGAGCATTATCCTCTTGAGCTGTCATGGTATATTCACCCTGCCCTGAGGTGTATACCTTTGTAACTCGGTCCATAGCTTCAGAAAGGCGGTGGCCATGCCAGAACGTATTGGAAGACAGAGAATCGCCTTTGAGAACAGATGGCTTTCGCGTTGCTGCATCAAAGATGCCGTCTGGGGAATTCGCCCACAATGCTCGCTGCTCGGCAGCTTTTGGCGAATCTTCAAGAGCTACAGTACTGGAGACAGAAAGAGCATATTCTCTCAAGGCAGTGTTGAGCTCAAAGACTTCAGAGCCATGGACGATGGCCGGAAACTGGTCGCTCCTATCTGCCCCCATTGGGACGTATCCCGAGTCCCATTCATCGGGAATCTCTCTCGCATCAAACTCAAGTTGCGTATCAACCTGAACGGCGAATCTGGCAAAAGCAACAGAACCGATGCTGGCTCGTCTGGGGTTAACGCCCGCGATACCGGTCAGGATGAAGTAAGACTTTGTCAGATCGAAGAGCGGTGATGTTAGGAGAGCACTGATTGACAAGGACGCGTTGATGACTACACAGGGTCAGTAAAATATCTTTTATTTTGGTTTGGTGTCCTCACGAGCAGTTCCTACAACCAAGAGTGCGACTTCACCATTCTCGGTTACATGTATCTCCTCGTAACCCCGGGCCAAACCCGGAACACGCACTTTGCGTGGGAACTGAAGCTTGCTGTCGGGAGAGAGCCAGTTCCTCGACTCTTCGTAGAACTACTCGTCGTTAGATCAATATTAGGCCATGAACTGATTTCCACTTACCATCGCAATAAGCAGCACTTTGGGTGATATCTTATCGCCTGTTGGTTGTTGTTCTTGAAGCCCTCGCGGGGCTGGGACATGTTCACCCATAGTTGCTTAGTTTGACGACAAATCTACTAGAAGATCTGTTGTCTTGAACAAAAATTGAAGAAAGAAACTGAAAAAGAAAATTTAGGAAAAGATAAATGGTCTCATCTGAGTTCAGGCGGGGTCCAAGTGGCGTGATCGGCGAAACTAAGTGCCTGGCGCCATGTCGATCGTCTTATCTACTGGCGGAGGCTCACGATGTTACATCTCCAGTTTAAATGGCAGAAAAGAAGTTTATATCAAGTATCACCACAGAACCAAAACCAAAACCAAAACCCTATCATCATAACCACTGCTAAGCCCCATGATGTATTCTTGATCATGCGCTCCCTTTTTTTCCGTCTTAGTTGCATTTGTTCATCCCGAAACTCCTTTGCCTGTACAGACAGCTTATCCAGTCTCTCGTTAAGGTCTGCGGCATGCAACCTGGCGTAAATTCTCTCGAGATTGGCTACGACTTCATTTGCCTGATTCTCGTGGGCAGTCGAAACTGCTACATCGTCTTTTGATCCCGTCATGTTTTTGCCGCTGGCCTGTTGTGTCCTGTGATATGATGGATGACTTTTTGGCTGCTAGCAGTATTTCGTGGTATCCATCGGTTAAAGTTCGAGATCTTTTGCCTGGAAGGATGTATCGGGATGGTTAACTAGGGTCCGTTCGGGAACTGAGCCCTTGGCAATTCAGGGATTGAACCTACGAATGGAGAGGCAGTCAAGATGTTAAACAGGCTTACAGTCTTGAAACACTCTTTTGTCAACTGTAGTTGGAGTGATCGTGATCGCTGCTGTTCAACAATGACAATGTAAGCATTCGCTGCCCAACGCACGCCAAGGACCCGAACCTAACAAGGGTACGTACGGCATTACCGATGTGTCCAGTAGGAACTGCAGTGTGTATTTTCAGCCTCCAGAACAACGAATGGGAGTTTTTCTAGCTGCATATTGTGTCTGGAGAACGTAAGCAGGCATTTCCTTCACGATTCGCCGGACCAGATAATCGCTGATCTCAGCTATGGCTATGTAGTTGTGGCGGCTTATGGGACATCCAGCAACCAGGCTCCATTATCCAGTCCTGTGCCAGGCGATGAGCGACACGTCACCCACCTTTCAACAAACGGCATGCAAGTGCGGTGAGTAGGCCATTGCATTTCTAATCATGGATTCCGCAATTTCGCTGATATTTGGCAAAGAAAGCCTGACTCCTATCTAATCCACGTTGTTTCTCATTCCAATCCAATTCACCTTTTAGGGCGCAAAACGGAAGAAAAAATACTATAGAGAACATGGACACTAACGAACAACACGCCGCCTTGGGCGGAGAGACCAAGTCAAGACAAGATGCCAAAAGGCATATTCTACGAATCGGGAATGACAAGAAAGACGGCCCTCAGTCAATTATACAGGACCTTGAAGCTGCGTTATCAGTGTAAGTTCAGTGAAAGCGTTATTTCTTGCATCAAATTAATACTAAACCTTTACCTTCTCAGACTATCCAAGGACCTCAATACAAAGTCAACCCATTTCTTGCTAGAAATGTTGCAAAATGCAGATGACTGCCGGTACGAATCTGGTCAAGGTGAAATGGAAATTACCTATCAGAACGGCCGCCTTCGACTAGACTACAACGAGATGGGTTTCACTGCAAACGATATCAATGCTCTATGCCGTGTAGCGAGGAGCTCCAAGGTTGGGTCTGCAGATCAACGCACAGGTGAAAAGGGCATCGGATTCAAATCCGTGTTCAGAGTGGCTGACGTGGTGACCATTTCCTCGGGGTATTACTCGTTTCAATTTCGAAAGAAAGAAAGACTTGGTATGATAACACCCATCTGGATTGAGGAGCGGGACTTCCCTAGTCTTCCCAGATCAGGATGGACTTCGATAGTGTTGGAGGTTCTTGACCCGTACCGAGAGGAGATTGTACAGGAGATTCAGAACTTCGATTCCACGTGGTTGGCATTTCTCCGACGGCTGAGGAGTGTCAAGATACATGTCGAGATTGATGGTGACCCTGTCTGGAAGACGAGACACCTTCGTCAAGATAGGCCTGCACCTCCCGAAATTAAAAACCCTGATGCTTTCCACAAGTTCATGACACTCACGAACGACGAGGTGTCCAAGACATACGCCGTTACCAACTTCAAGGCGGATATATCTGCTGAAGAGGAGAAACGACCTGGCGTGAAGCAAGTCGATCTTCAGTTAGCCTTCCCAACACAGCCAGACCTAACTGGTCCTGCTCTATCAGAAAGCCGTTCTGAGCAGATATTTGCATACCTCCCCATCAGAGATTCTGGCTGCAAGGTTTGACAACCTTATTGAGAATACGATTGACCCACAGCACGCTGATAGATAGCGTAACTACAGTTTCTGATCCAGTCAGACTTCTTGCTCGTTGCCAATAGAGAAGATATCGCCGAGTCTTCTCTCTGGAACGAAGCTATCTTGAATGCGTTTCCTCCGGCGTTCTGCTCCTCAATCTCCAAGTTCATCGATACCCCCTTGCGATACACATGGCCTCGATACGTGGCATCGAGTGAAACTGGCCGTCTTTCAGCAGCCTTTAAAGAGATTAAGCGGACCTTGAAGTGGGATATGCCCGTGTTCGAGACAGAAGGCGGAACCCTCAACGAAGCATGGAAGCTACGGTTCGTCCCGGAAACATACAGGCTCACTTCAGGAGAACCGATTACTCTCTACTCCCAAACTTCGGACAAGTATCTATCTTCTCGTTACAGCATGGATGACCGAGAGTACATGGAAGAACTTGTCGAAGAGATTTCACCCGGTGATTTTCTTAGTGATTTGAAGACCTTCATTGACAACTATCAGTCCACAGGATTCCGTGACAAAGACGAAGGCTGGCATGGACAGCTTGCCGAGATGTTGATCCCGATGCTATCGTCGCACAGAACCACAGCAGAAGCCGGCATAATAAGATCCCTTGCTATAATACCTCTTCGAAATGGCCAGTGGTGTCGGGCAAGTGACTTGCCTGGTGGCACTTGCTTTATGTTTCCTAGCAAAGACCCATCAATAAGGATACCTACGGGTATTTCTATCTTGGAGATTCATCCTGATGTTCAATCCGAACAACACAGGCTCCTCCTCACAAGTCTCGGCGCCAAAGACTTTTCTGTCACCGAGATTCAGAGTTCCATCATCAACTATCATGATACCAGCCGGGTGTCACCGGAGCCACTACTTTCCCACGCAAACTTTCTCTACGAGACTGGCTGGACGAACCAACATAAGGTGAATCTGTGGGTTGTCACGGAGTTTGGTGGGACCAGGCTCGCCTCGAGGACGTACTTAGATGCCCCTGGTCAGTTCTCTGCAAGTAGCTTCTTTGCTGGCTATAGAGATCAGTTCCCATTCATCAACTCTGAGTATATCGTGGGACTGGAGGGAGACCACAAGAATTCAAAGCTAGCATGGCTCCAAGAGCAACTACTGTTACAAACAACGCCACAGTTGGTCTCGGGCTTTGATGATGATTACGGTCTTTCACCTGAAATCGAATATATCCTCACAGCCTTCCCATCCGAAGTCCTACTACTGTTGCGTCACAATTGGCCTTCATATCGAACATGGATCGAGCCAGTACGCAAGGCTTCGGGAGACCGGTTAGAGAACTCTAGAGAAGCTATTAGAGCCAGACTGGGCTCCATACCTGTGGCCTGTCGCGATGGGAGAGACCGCCGACTGGACAATACATTCCTGCCTCCAGACGGACTGCCAACGAAACTATTGGCATCGTTGCCCGTCATATGCCTTCCAGGGGGCGACTATGAGTCATGGGCGTTTTTGAGACACCTCGGTGTTGTAGTAGATGACCATGTCAAGATTTACTTCAAGTGTTTACACAACCTATCCGGTCAGTCAGCATCACTAGAAGATGCTGCGAGTCTTTACAGTGCAATCTACAAGCGGAGGAGTGGCAACGAGAAATTGATAAGGTAAAGGGTATCCCTATGAGCACTATGCGGGAAGTTAATTGACAGTCAGACAGAGACGAGTTTACATGCAAGGGCACGCCCCTAATTCTTATACCAGGCCCAGAGATGGAAGTCAGTGGTGGAAGCTGGATTGAAGCAGGAAATTGTGTATGGACAGGTCCCGACTGTCTCCGGCACATTAAACGTCTCGCCATGGTATACACTCCCTTGCGCCCTCTTTTCGTCGATGTTATCGGCATCAAGAATGCCGACCTCTTGACATTGGTGACAGAGGCTCGAAGCATTTCGCCTTCCAGGCCTCTTCACGACATCATTAGCCTCTTCCGCGAGATCAGCACCCACTTGAACGAGCTAAAAAACAAGGAGAGGAATGAGGACCTGTTGCACAGTCTAATCTCGTGCCAGATATTCCCCCTCGATGAAGGCAATGACGTCTTTGATGATAGCGCACCCTACTACTCTGGTGTAAGTAAGCCAGATCTTGATCGCCTCGATACCGCACTTGGCGACTCAGAGTGGTATATTGCGGATGGACCTCACCTAGAGAGGAGCTTTCATGGGAAGCTACCGCTTCTAGCTTTCTCCCATCATGATATTAAAGGAATTGGGCCTATGATAAAAGCTCTGAAGTTGGAGGAAAGGCTACTTAGTCGCATTGCACGAGACCAGGTCTTGAAGAAGGGAGTAGCAAACGAGAACGTAGCATACACAAACTACATCAGGATCAGATTCGACCTTATTTTGCGGTAAGAAGCTACTTTATTCTTGCAACATGCCTTCAGCTGACAGATATTAATAACAGTGTTATGTGCTATCATGATCAAACCCTGATGGGGAGAAAGCTGACTATGATGCGCCAGCATCTACAACAAACGTGCGTATATACCGTGGACGCAATCACAATCCGTTGGTCCATGAAGAGCCTTCTTTCAGGTTCCAACGATGTCATTTACGGACATGATGACGATGGCTGCGACACAGTAGTGATGAATCCGCTTTCGCAGGATGGAATGGCCATCTACATAAACAACAAGGCAAACTTCCCTACGACGACAATGATGAGACGTTTGAAGGATGAGCTCAAGCTTCCCGACAGCAATCATCTGTATCTTATTCTTACAGGCGGAAGTCTAGACGACATTCTGGAACAACTACGTAGAGATGGAATCCCACCTCTTAAACTCGATCAACATGAGGGTGAGATGATGCACCTTTGCTACATACAAGGATGATGAGACGTATTAACAGAATCTAAGATCTAAATTCTACGTCCAGTGGCGGAGGAGTGCGAAACTTCTCTTCCAAAGACCCGGTGGTGATACCTGAGCAGGCCTCCCAGACCCCTACAACCCCCGCCATCGGAGTGCGCCCTGACGGAACGGTTCGCAATATCAAGCAAATACTGTGGGGAGGATCTGACAATAACAACGGCCGCGAAGCAATTGATCTGCAGCGTGAAGATGCCAATAGAGACCTGCATCCTGGTCTCCGCTGTGCCGAGAAAGGCCTGGCTGACTACGACACACTAAGCCAGTATAGTGGCATCCAACTCTTTGGAGCCGACTCATGGCTCAAAACACTGCCGAAACCAAAGAGGACGCCATATGAAGGATACGAAGAAATCTCGGAGACGGCCCCAGGGCGATCTATGCTTGTTGCAACAGCGAGAACCCGCGTGAACAAATCAGCTGGGCCTCAAAGTGCGCCTATACCTCAGATCGTGGGACCGCTGACAATGGTCTTTATGCCGTCAGCCGGTAGCCTCCCACCAGTCAACCTCTCCAACACCAACCACAAGATCCTCCCTTCTCGCTTGGAAATTTTCACATCCAGTTTAATGGGGCAAGAGGGAACTGAATGTACTCTATTTACTGCAGTCGAGATGGAGCCTAAGAGCGATCAGAACATTGGATTTATAGCGGAGCTCTTGGTTTCTCGGATACTTTCGAGACATCTCAGGGGGGATTATAACCCGGATCTTCACTGGACCAGCAAGTTGCGAGAGCTGGATGATTGGCAGCCCTACAGCAGTGGGGATGAACCAACAGCCACGTTCACGTTCCTAAACTGTCCGCGGTTGACAGAGCTCCTCATCAACTTGGCGTACAACCCTGCCGAAGGTTGGAAGCTTTCTGGCCATACCCCTTCATACCATGTTGAGGTTCAACCGACCTTGGGGGACATAATGTCGCCATTCGCAATAAGTGCAGCAAAATTAGAAATGGTACGTCTTTTTTCATTTCTTCCTATGCTGGATAGTTGTCAGAATCATATCTTCTTTTGTGGCATTTGTAGCCCAGCTAATTCTCTACTCTGAAGATGAGACGATATCGTGTTTCTCAGAATCCCAACACTCCCTCCCATGTGGTGATCTTGGTTCGAGTCTCCGACCTCACTACTGTTCCTCGTGCTTCCTTTTACATCGACCCTTGGGGCCTTTTCTCTAAGGGGAGGATTAGCCCCAAAATGCAAGATGACTACATGCTGGCAACAGAAGCCTGTCCTCTTGATGCCACTTTCAGTAGTCTCAAGTGGCTGGGTGACCGGCAAGGCTTGGGGAGGAGGCTCGCGGATCTTAACCAGCGTGAAGTGGCCGCAGAGGAAGCGGTTATAACAGATCTGCCTAGCCCACCCTCGCCCACGCCAACTTCACGAGAGGAAATAGGAAATTTAACGGGTGCGAAGAGACGTGGAATTTGTCCGATTGTGAAAGGGTTTGTAGCGAGGCTGTTTGGGCGAATATCCAGGACTCCCTCGAAAGGCTTCTCCGGCCATGAACGAGCCCAAAATTTTCGAACAATCTCAGAGGCATCCTTCCTCACCTCATCATCGTCCTCATCTGTCCATTCGTTCCGAACATCTTCTTTTCATCAACATGTCACTGATGATCAGGCGGGGCCGAGGCAAAACAATCGGGACAGTCATAGCCGTGTTGGAAGGGCAGGGATGATCAAAACTAAGTCTGAAGCTTCTTCTGCATCACGGAGCAACCATGTGACCCAGGTGGCAGATGTGATGAATATGGGCTCTGTCCTGAGCCACGCCATGGATGTTGTTGATGATGACAGGATATACGAATACCGGAAGCTAGAGACAAAGACTCACACGATACGCCTTCTCGAGCTCTATCCTGGCGGCGACGGGTCTATGCTACGAGGCGCGCTCCGGCATTGTTTACTCGACAATCATCCTCCGTACTACGCTATCTCATATGTCTGGGGGGTTGACCTCAAGCTGTACACTATCGAATTGGACGTACAAGATAGTCATGGCGTCCGTGATCCCGATGTCAGTCTTGCAAATGGAAATGAGGTCATCCGAATAACACCATCACTGTACTCGGCCCTTCGGCGAATACGTGAAAAAGGAAAACCCGTTACGGTCTGGGTGGACGCGATTTGTATCAATCAAGATGACAACGAAGAGAAAGTCAGACAGATCCTCTTGATGCCTGAAATCTTCAAAGCGGCACAGGCTGTGTTTGCATGGCTCGGGCAGGAGTCGGATCGAAGCGCAGAGGCTATGAGAAAGCTTGTGGACATCGCCAGGGATTCCCAAACTTCTACCACACAGCAGTCGGATGTAATTCCCACTCATAATGATCTACTGTGGACCTACATCAATAGATTGCTCAGCCGTCCATGGTTCCGACGAGTCTGGATCGTCCAGGAACTGGTGTTTGCCCAGAAAGCCATCTTCATATGCGGGAAGACATCGTCGATAACATGGGATGACCTATCTACAGCCGCAAGCATTTGTGTGCAGGAGGCACAGAAGGCAACGACAGGACTAATGAAAGAAACGGTACAGAATGCACATGCGCTGCTCAGCCTTCGCGACCTGAGGGACAAGTGGCATGGAATACACGAAGGACATGGGAAAGGACTTCCTCTTCTTTGGCTCTTTGAGTCCTTTCGACACACACAGTCCACTAAACGCCGAGACAAGCTCTTTGGATTTCTAGGCCTCGCAAATGACTCGGATGCTCTAGAGCTACGACCGAACTACGACGACACGCTGGAGGCCATCGTACTCAGATATGCTTCCGTCTTTGTTAAGAGAGGGAACACAGTCGACCTTCTCTATCGAGCAGGCGCCAATTTATCCACTCGGTTCCCCTCTTGGATCCCTGACTGGACCACCACAGCCGGCAGTAAGACAATCTCTAACTGGCCAAGCGGTGAAGGCTTCACTGCCTGCGTGAGACCCGGAGGCCAAACATGCAGTTGGCTGCCCTACCAACCGCACCAAGACGGCCGTGCACTCGTGATCCCAGGCCATATCATCGGCAAGATTGACACTCGAGGCAAGACAGAGGCGCAGTCTAGCGACGCTATCCTCTATCTTAAGGAGGTGTTTGAAATGGTCAATTCCCTTACCAAATACCCAGGTCAAAATCCACAGCCTCTAAGCGAAATCGGTTGGAGATTAGCTATAGGAGACGCCTCACGGACATTGACAGGTTCTTCAGTCGATGTCGACTTTGCCGCGTCGTATGACGCCCTCATGCGATATCTTGCATTGGAGGCTCATCCCGGCGACTGGCGCGCCGAGTTGCGACGTATGCGCGCTGCCGCTGATATCAAGCAAGCATTGTTCGAGCCTGACGAGCTGCGTCGAAAGTTGTGGCCGTACCTGGACACAGCTCTCGAGTTTGCAGATCGCTTCAGTCGTCCTGTGGCATGTGTGACGGAGAAGGGCTACGCGGGGCTTGTTTCTGGGGCCGCGTACGAGGGTGATATAGTTGTACTTGTTGAGGGTGCCAAGGTTCCCTTTGTCGTGAGGAGGGTACAAGGTGTAACATACGAGTGTTATCGGTTTGTGGGTGAGTGCTACTTGCATGGAGTTATGAAGGGTGAGTTTATGGAAAATCTAGGGCAGCCCCTGCAACTGACGCTATATTGAAGTTGTGGAGTTATGGTCAAGCCTATTCATTCTTTTATGTATATACTTTAAAGGGTTTTACTGCTTGTATAAGCAAGGCCCTGGATACTTCGATTTGTCCTACTATTTGAGTTAAATAACTTAGTTTTAATAAAGCATAGATTGCTTACAAAGTGGCAGTTATAATTTTTCAGTTTAATTTAATAGGAATGGCGTTTGGTTACCATTAAGTCTGCCCAAGGCAGAATGACTACCGTATCTTTTCGGTAAATTGGCCACGCCTCGTGGGTCCAAGGCTTGATTTTCTAGCTATATTATTGGAGGAAGTGGCTATAAGCCGGCGTTACGGTATAAATACCAGCTCAATACAGTCTAGAGCCTTCACGTGCCTATTATCTATTTTTATTAGCATATCAGCTACCTAGAACCTAATTCTAAAGGACCCACGAGGCGTGGCCAATTTACTGAAAAGATACAGGTATTAATCAGTCAGCCTGAGACGTCAGCTTGCATTAGCTTGTGTCTCGAGCGAAATTTTCAGTCATTCCTTATTCCTCCCATGGGATTAAAGAGCTCTTGGTCCGGGTATTAAAAGGTAAAAAAATCCTAAGGCCTATGGATTATTCCTACGGTCGTTACTGGCATGTTGCACTCCCGACTTCGAGTATGAAGGCGTAAATGAATGGGGTTCTCGGCCGAAGAGAACCGAAGCGCCAGTCACCACGATTATGGATTTTCACATGAGTGCCAGAAACTGTATAAGTCCATTTCAAGATGAATAGACGAATAAATAACGTTGCGCTTGCTGGGTAAATAAGATACAGCGTCTCTAGGAAGTGGGGTTGGATTAATACGCAAGCAAGCGGGGTTAGAATACGCCATACGCTGGAACGAATTGCCTCAATTTCATTCATCTTTAAATATCGTTCAATTTTTCTCTTCAAATATCATCTATAAAATCACAATCTCAATCATGAAGTCAGAGCAACTCAGTGCTGGCTCACTCTTCAACCTCAATGGCCTTGTCGCGGTCGTGACGGGAGGAGGTTCAGGTTAGGCAGCCCCAAGCAGTCTCCCTCAGTGTGACTAACAACTCTATTTTACAGGCATTGGCCTCATGTTCGTCAAAGCCTTGATCCAAAACGGCGCTACAAAAGTCTATATTGCCGGTCGAAGAAAGGAAAAGCTCGATGAGGTAGCCAGCTCATTGGGCGATAAGGTTGTTGGGGTTCAGTGCGACGTCACCTCTAAATCTGACCTCCAGAACATGGTCTCTGAGATTGAGAAGACCATTGGATATGTGAACCTTGTGGTCTGCAACTCTGGTATTGGGGGACCTCAGGTTAAGCCCATTACACCCGAGACAAGCTTGGAGGATTGGGCCAAAGCCAACTTTGATGCTGATTTTGACGATTATGTCAATACTTTTGCCGTCAACACGGCTTCTGTCTGGTACACCAGCATGGCTTTTCTTGGGCTTTTGAAGAAGGGCAACGAGAAGGGTAATGTCGAACAAACTTCGCAAATCATCGTTACCAGCTCCATCGCAGCATTCAACAAAAAAGCTCCGGGAGGTTGGGCCTACGGACAGTCCAAGGCCGGATCTGTACTTGCAACCAAGCAGCTTGCTGTCGCTCTTCCGCAGTGGAATATCAGGTACGGCTCTTCTGCCCATTGTATGACACTGTGCTAATAAACTATAGGGCCAACTGCATCGCACCGGGTTGTAAGTATAAAATGCAGTCTTTTCGAATCGGTTCTAATTTATGTGTCACAGTATTCCCCAGCGAAATGTCAGAGCCAATTGTCAAGTTGTACTCCGACGAGACAGGCCAACCTGGTGCCTTGCCCACGACAATGGTGCCACTACGAAGAATGGGAGATGAGAAGGACATGTCGGGCACGTTTCTCTATCTTGCATCCAGAGCCGGTGGGTATTGCAACGGCACTGTTACAGTGGTTGATGGAGGTCGTTTGAACAACTTTCCCAATACTAATTAGAGCAACGCGTATATCCTGGCCTGATTCGAGGGCAAGAAATTACATCCATCGCTATATTGGGTAGACCGGCTTGGATCATGCGTAATGTACTCTAGAAAGGTTTACACAGAAACATAAACTTCATGTGAATCGTGCTTATCGTGATCGTGCTTCTCCGCTCATTCTTGGTGATTCCGTGCATATCTTTGGCCGCGCCCAAAACGGCAACGACCGAGCTGTGCCATAACTAACTTCCATAAGCCTAGAGCACCAAAGTGCCGTTCGACTAGGACTTTGGTAGCATTATTTCCCAGCTTACTACATATGCCGAGACTAGCTAAAAGAGGAGCGAGTGCATAATCATTCTTCAGTGAGAAGAGATACGATAGGTTCTCTAGAACATTCACGATAGACCGCCCGCAAGCCACACGATTGCTGCCTTGAGATATCTGCTACCTAGTACGTAGCTACGTAAGCTCAAACACTATAAACGCCATCTCAAAATTAATTGGCTCGATTTTGATCGCCGAGGTGAGATTTACCTAGCCATCTTAGTGAAGGCTGCTGATGCCTGCAACTCCTACTAGGCAGCACAGGGGATCCGTGCTACAGGTGAGTGACTCAACCGGCAAGGCACTTGAAAATGCACGATGATAATCTAGGCACTGAATCGGTGCCTCATTTTGGCGTGGGGTTCATTTGATAACATTCTAGTATAAGTATCAAGAGGTTTTACAACTCAAACACTTGCTATTCCATCCTCATCATCCTTCTTCTGTATCATCATCACCACCATCATCACATATCAACAATGGCGCGAACCTCGCAAACAGCAAGGGCCGGAAAGCGTGGTGGCGGCCGACGTACCAACAATACACGCAACGGCAAAGAGCATGATTTCGAGTACATGGCTCTCAAGGAAGAAGCAGAGCGACGCGAGCGTATTCTCGCCGACCGTCGCCGAACTGCTGCTAAGTGGCGCCCCAAGATTCCTCAAGTTCGAAAGGTCAACTTTGAGAACTTCAAGAATCGATTCCAGGATATCGATGAGCCAGACTATGCCATCGATGTCTTGATGTCTGGTCCTGGCACCCAGGCCCAGATTCGCCGTGAGCAAGGTCTTCGACGACGAGAGTCGATTGCTCGTTTCAGGCAGAGTTTCCTTTCCCTTCGAGGCAATGGCATCGTCGAGGGACCCCTTCGAAAGGCTGATGCCTATGAGAAGGTCCGACGTGAGAAGGATTCTCTGCCTGGAACTGAGGCGGAGATGCAGCGCATTCGTATCCAGTCTCAACCTATCCTGGGTCACCTGACAGCTCTTATGAACGACACATCGGAGCGATCGGCTCCTCGAACATTCATGCGGCCTTTCAAGAGTCTGGTCTACTTCCAGCCCAAGATGCGAGAGATTCTTGCTACTCTTGAGGATAAGTGGGCTGATTTCGAGGACCTCAGCAGCGAAACCTCTGAGGCTGTTGATATCGCCCAGGAGGTCGAGGCAGAGGTTGTTGAGAAGGTTAAGGATGCTAAGGATGATGATGACGATGCCGCATCTGATTCTGGAGCTTCCAGTCTTGTATCGGTTGACTCCAATGCCGATGAAGACTACGAAAACCTCATGGACAGCCCCGAGGCTCTTCGCGACATGCGATGCTACGTCGACTTTATCGACAAGGAAGTCCTCCCGCTTTACAACTGTTTCGAGGGCTCAACTGCCGACAAGGTCAAGTTCGACGATCTCTGGTCCCTCTTCCGCGCCGGTGACCTCATCTACATGCCTGCGGCTGGCGAGGCCGGTGGCCGATACCATGAGATCTGGCGTGTCTACAAGGTCGAAAGCCCTGCGCCAGACACATCGTATCCCACCTCTGGCTGGGACTTTTTCGAGGATCAGCAGAACGACAGCGCCAAGTTCAAGATCTCTGCTTACTACATCGACCACGATGGCAACAACTTTGGCGCTGTGCGACGCTACTTTGAGATCGAGTCGTTTGTTGGAGAGCGATCCATCGATTCACTTGAGGTCTTCCCCATTCGATATCGCGAGAACTACAAGCAGCTTCTCCTCTCGCTGCAAGACCAGGGCAAGAAGTTCGTCGAGTACTTGGATGATCGTCATCAGCAGTACAGCGCCTGGACTCTAACCAGGAATCCTCCCAATGACTTCCAGAACGAACCTGATGATGAGATTCTCAACAGTGAGGACTACGAAAAGATGCGACATCCTGAGTTCGTAGAGAGCGACGTCATCGTGGATCTCACCGAGGCATACCAGAAGATGCCTGACTGGCGACCACGATTCCATCAGCTGGCGCTCAACAAGTCGTCTCGATGCGAGACCAAGGAGGACGACATGCCCATCCAGCACTGGTTCAACGGCAAACGCCAGACCTTGGCGTACTCGCAGAGCGAGGTCATCCAGAACGTCGATGGTGTTGAGGTGCGCCAGCGAAAGGATAACCTGGCTGTCGACACTTTCCTTCGCGCTCGTGTCGAGGGCAGCCGAACCTTTGAGACCAACCCCAAGGCCCTCGAACTTCGGGATGAAGATTATGTTCTTCTTCCCAAGCGCATGTTTGCTTATGCCCTGCGCGAGCGTCGTTTCCTACCCGTTGATCTCAACATGCTCAAGCCTATCCGACGCGAGCCTGGTGTCTTTGAGAACCTTCGCATTCAGAAGGATTACAAGGACGTTGTCCGCGGCCTGGTCATGTCTCATTTCCAGAAGAAGGTCCTTGAGCGTAAGTATGCTGATGCTGCCACTGAGGGACCTAGCCAGGATTTGATCCAGGGCAAGGGTCGTGGTCTTGTGGTGCTGCTGCACGGTGTTCCTGGTGTTGGAAAGACTGCTACAGCGGAGGCTGTGGCTATGGAGAACCGCAAGCCTTTGTTTGTCATTACTTGCGGTGATCTTGGCCTCTCGCCAAATGCGGTTGAGTCTTCGCTCAAGAACGTCTTCCGTCTCGCTCATCTGTGGGACTGTGTCCTCCTCTTGGACGAGGCTGATGTGTTCCTCACACAGCGGTCCAAGGACGACATGCACCGAAATGCCCTGGTCTCGGTCTTCCTCCGAGTCCTCGAGTACTACAATGGTCTCCTCTTCCTGACGACCAACAGAGTCGGCACCATCGACGAGGCCTTCAAGTCTCGTATCCATCTCTCCCTGTACTACCCTCCTCTGGACAAGACCCAGACCCGCGACATCTTCCGCCTCAACATCGGCAAGCTCAAGCAGATCGAAGCCGAGCGCCACCGCATGACTGGCGAGCCCGCCCTCGCCATCAAGGAGAACGAGATCATCGAGTTTGCGGCCAAGCACTACGAGGAGCTGGCCCGATCAACTGGATGCTGGAACGGTCGACAGATCCGAAGTGCATTCCAGATCGCTTCCAGCCTGGCCATTCACGACCACGCCAACAAGGCTGAGCTTGCTCGGTCTCGTGGACAGAGCCCTCCTGCGGCGCCTGTTCTGGACAGGACTTGGTTCGAAAAGGTGCAGCTGTCGACACAAAGCTTTGATCGGCATATGAAGAAGGAGGCTGGAAAGTATGACTCTGAGATGCCGCTCCGAAGCTCATTCCAGGAGAGCAACTGATTTGGTATGTGGATGCCGCAGCTGGACTGGGGGTATGATTGAGCATGAACGTTTTTCGGACTTTCCTTTACGGTATCATTTTAGCAATTACTAAGAATTTGGCGCCGGTCTGGTCTTTAGTTGAGAACAATACAATTTCAAATTGAGTACATCTGATGTTGAAGTCTGGTTGAGATTTGTCTTGTCTCCATTGTTTCATTGCATCGGTCAAGTGTAAGCGGAACTGCCTTTAGCGCCAGGCAGATTGAAGAAAGACCGACAGTTCGTTGGCATCGAGAAGACGCGGTATAGTGGTATTGATATGTACTTGTTGTTCTCTACATGCGCTTCCTCCTCGGAACCCTTGATTCATAAGCCAAGACTGGCATAGACGTCAAGAGCGCATTGGAGGCAAAGCTACCCAGTGTCGCGGGGTGTGAATGCGGATTGGAGGCCAGTGGTAGCTGCATTGGCGTGTACCAACTGGATAGTGTAATCCCAACCGCAGTTTGGGCGGAGCATCATTCTGTATGTCTTGATGTGACGATGCGCCGGTGACGAGCATCTGATATCGCGATAAGCCACATGTACGCAGAGACCGAAGCTGGACGACAACTCTGGGATTAAAGGGCCTTGATGATGGACAAGGCCCGCTGCGACGATGGTCGGAGGCTCTCTGAGGTCGACATCTGCTCGGTTCGGATGGCCACTTTTCAGTGCCAGCGTAATCGATTCTGTCGGTCGCGTGGGGGGATTGGGATTATTTTAATGTCCCTTACTCTGTTAGTGACATGTCGTTATCCCCAGCAAAAAAGAAAACGCACCTCGGCTGAATGTTGGTCAACCTGGCAAGGCATGGATGGGTTCATGTGTTCAATCATTAGATAGACACGTCCTGATGTGATCCAGGACTTTGTCTTTGGTCTTATCTACCAACTCATCTTCGCCTTGCCCTTCTCGGATGTAATCAACAACGTGCCTCAACTCGTCGATATCCTCCTTCAATTCCAACATTTTGCCATCCATCTCGTCTCCCAGCTCGATAGTTTTATGTTCGGTCGTAGCTTCTAATGCTCCGAATTCTTCTTTCAAGTCCTTTTGATCCTTCTCATAGGCCGCCAGTCGCTCTTGTAGCTCATCTACCACGCGCTTGAGGTCTTCATTCTCCAGTTCCAAGGCTCTCATCCGTTCTGCATCGCGCTTTTGCATCATTTGCAGTTGGGCCCATATCAAGGCGATATCCTCATCGCGCTCCTCTCGCGAATCCTTTCGATATCGTTTCCTATCATTTATAGGGGCGCTCGGAGGTGGAGGTTCGACCTCATCATAGGATGGCGGCTGTATGTGCTCAGGGTAGCCAGGAAGAGTGATGGTCTTGGCTCCTGTGCCGCCATACAAGCTAGCAAGATCATCGCAGTATGGTGCGAAAAGACTCTGTCTAATGGCATCACTGATAGATCGTAGCTGTGCATTGGATAGCACATTAGCCTCGACGTAGACGGACAAGGCAGTAACATTTGTCAGCTGACGGATAGCGTCGAGGACAGTTCCTGACTGAGCTCGAAGTGGGTATAATGGTTCGTGAGTGTCTGCGGGAAGAAGGACTTTGGGATGTTGGTTGAGGTGGAAGTTGAGACAGAGGGCAGTCGACGCAAACTTGTTTTGTACCGCTTGGTGGACTGTTGTACTCGAAAGGAAGTCGAAAGATGAGATGGAAGAAGGGGGAATCCGGATGAGAAGGGATGAGGAGGTCTTGATGCCTTTGAGCTTGATTGGGATGCTCAGTTCGAACAAGGCACACGTCGTGTCAAAGCGAGTCGTAAGCGTAATGTTCTTGATCTGAGGGTCGGGCTCAGCCAAGAAACAGGTCGAGTCATTCCATTGCCACGCGATTACAGCGGGCGCGGTTTTGTGAAGGTCGAGGTTCGGCAACGCTGACATGCCTACATCGGGATCCTACGGTTTAGCTGCATCAACAGATAGACGTACCTCAAGAGCTCAAGACGACACGACACGACCAAACCAGAATCAGCTTTGCTGCCAAGAAACTTGCCCGGTCCCCAGAACTGAGCTGCAAGACCAACCAAGTTCCTTGTACAGTCCCCGAGGAGACCAACAGACTACCAGAAGGACGTCAGCTTCGCTGCCAGGCAACCCGATGAGCTCCAGAACTAAGCTGCAAACTCAACAAGTCCCTTCCACAGTCCCCGGTCGTTCCAGCAAAGGAGGCAGAGCGCTCGTTTGAAGGGTGCAACTCGGAATTTTACATGGACTGTAGCGCGATTCACCGACTCTTCTGGGCGCGTTTCTTTGAGGGCAGGTGGACGGACGACTAGGCTGGTGGGAAGGATGAAAATGCGACAAATCGGTAATATCGATGTCGGGGATGAAAGAATCTGCGCTGATAAGCCTCATGGGGGTCGAGGTTGATGATGATGCGAGGCCATCGCGAAAGGAAGAGATGGATGTCGTGAAGCGAATTCAAGATGGCTGGGGCCAGCTGGGCTTGACCAGAAAGGGATGAAGGACCGCGGGAGAATGATAGTCCGTGCCGTCATCATTATGTAATGCCTTATTCGAACCAATCAGCGATCACTTTATTATTGTGGGTCTGCCACGTGATCCATGGCTCTCCTTTTTAGTGCAGGGTATGTACATAGTACAATAGATGACACTAATAACTTTAGTACAGTCTCTAAATACAACGGCGTCAAGTGTGCCGATGCTATAACTAGGTATTCTCCCGCATATCTAATTCATTACAATTCGCCTCCATGTTGTCTTATTGTAAGGTGTCTGCTCTGCAGAGAGTATGTATCATGGATGAGTACGTACCTCAGCTGAAACCTAGAACTCCCGTCAGCTTGAATCTGGTCTGTCCAATCGCGACTGTGCATCGAGTGGAGCAATATGTGCCAGCCGCCTCCTCATCAACTTGCTTCCTCCCTTTAGAACTCATCATTCATTGAATATCTTCCTTTTCTACTCATTTCATTGTGTCTGATGCCATGGATTTTGCCCCGCCTCTTCTCCAACCAGGCGCGCCAAACAGCATCACCAGTGAAGCCATAACAATCGCCAAAACCCAGCCAGGATACTTTGCGTCATACCTGCGCCGCGTCTGGCCACGCGAAGGGCAGACACTTCTCCGATACCCTCATCCACTAGGAATTGTCCGCCGTGTACAGGTTACCCTCGAGAATGGCACGACCCGCCGTCTCCAGAGGACATGGTTGCCAGTACCAGAGCTCAGACGCCTGCGGTCGCTTTACCTGTTGCCTGGAGAGCTCCCCTCCTTCATCCAGCTCGATCCACCTCTTCCTGAGGATGGTAGTCTCGGTGACTGGGAGTTCCTCAAACAGCTAGGATGCCATGTCGAACCTGATCTGGATTTTTACCTCGATACTTTAAGCAATGTTCGTTTCGCTTCACCCGACGAGGTCAAAACACCTCGCCGAGTTTTGGATATCTATCTACGCCTGTTTGACTTTTACCTCGAGATCAGAGACAATATGGAAAGTAGAGTGAAATTCATCAACCACGTCATGTATGACACCCTTGAACCACGTCCTCCTTTCCTTGGATTATCTCTGATGGCGGAATTAGGGGATCCTTTACTGGCGAACAGCTCCTTCTACAGCCAAAAGGTTGGTCCGCGCCCGGTAAATCTGTTCTCCATGGCCCAGAGGGTATGTTCTCAAAACGGCCTGCGATGCCATTGCCGGCGGAATGGGGTGCAACCCCTTCCGAAGTCGAAAAGATCAAACTGTTCTACACACAAGTACTTGGCCTAGAAGACTTCGAATATGAGTTTTACAACATCAAATGGGAGCTCGAACTCCATCGAACAAAGACCAAACGCAAGAAAACCAACATCAACATGGAAGCTGTAGCAAAGTTGTATCAGGCTCTCGAGGACCTAGAGTTACGTCAAGGTGGCCTTAAAGAAACCCTGATGCAAGTATTCCCCTGCAAATCCATAACGGTCTACTGACATAGAGAGTTAGAGGGGACTTCAAATGCGATCCATATATCCCATTTACTCGAGAACTTTGGGGAGGAGGAAAGGAGATTGTATGGTACACCCTGGACGATTTTGCATGGTCCAACGGTGTAGACTTGCGGGGTCTGCTTGATATCAGTCGACAATTTCCAGATCTGCACTCCTTCTTTGTAAACCTCCTTGACGTACCAGAACTTACAGTCAAGAGTTTACAAACAGAATTACTCGAATTGCCAGCCGGTTCACCAGCCCATCTGTATTTGGACAAGTTCTCTAAACTCGGTAAGTTGTTGGAGGGATTAGACAAGCTCGTGGACCCAAGCGAGTTCATCTCCAAACCGGTCTTCCCTATCATTACCCCGACAAACGAGCTCGAATATGTCTCCGGCGACGCGGATTTCTACATCGTGGATGATATGCGTCTCTTCGACTTATTCAGGGACAAGGTCAACATGCTCGCTTTTACCAGAAGTCAGGTCATGCGTCTCCGATCTGTGTTCACATGGCTAGATATTGAGACGAAATATCTAAGCCGTAGTGTTCATTATAAAGCCAATTGGTCTAGGCAAAAAGAGCGTCGCCCTGTTGAATGGGACATTGGTCAAAAGGCTGATGCCATTCTCCAGTAAGTTCCTATGTCACCATTTATTGTATTGGCTAACTGCCGTGGTAGAATCGGATCATATTTCAGGGGCGGAAACGTAGCTTCGGCCATACAACGAGAAGTTCTACTGAACGATTTGCGAGCTGCCAAGATGTTTGAAGTAGATGATATGACGACTGAGGTGAAACTTTTCACCATAAATCAGAAGGATTCCGATTACAAGTCACATCATCCAGGAATTGTAGTCAGAGACACATATCCTCATCTGGAGCTGAGTTCAGAGGCTGTCAAGCTGGGACTCGTCGCCCATGTTCCTTCTGACAAGAAGCAGCAAGAGTTGGCACTCAGCGTTGCCTTACCTCGTCATCTGATGAAGTGGTTGATGAAGCGGGTGCATCGTGAGATGCAGTGGCGCGAGTATATGGACATACCGGATCTTGGCGTGAGCCTTTTGAACAGTGTGTTGAATGCTCCCCCTGAGTTGGCCAATGACATACTCGCGGCCGAGGGGATTGAACAACCCCTTGTGCACGAAGACGAACATAGGGCGTAAGTTGAAGCCGTTCGTAATTTGAGATGATGTCGGAATTAACAAAAATTAGGTGGCCAATTAAGGAGAAATGCTTGGACAAGATGCTGCCAGGACCCAAGACTCAGGAACCCGAGGCTCAAGCATCTGATGCTCAAACACCAGAGCCTGAGAAATTAGAGCGAAAGATCCTAACACCACGCGGGCCGAAGCCATCTGCCCCGAAGCCCGCTGATGCATTCACATTTGACGCGACGATCCGTCAGAAATATGTGATCCTGGGACAAGCAACCCCTAGCTCATCGAGTAAAGATTAGACCTATAGTTGGTTAATACGAAAAGAACTGTTTATTGTTTGAGCTCTATGTTGCCTTCTTCAATTGGTGAAGTTGCCAATAGCCCGGCCCAGAAGACGAAAAGCACAGCCACCAGCCAGCAGTCCAGCCCTACAAACACCGCCTCAAATACAACCAGCATTCGTGTTGGCGGGTGGTGAGCAGGCGGAGCCAGTAGCTGAGCCAGTAGCTGAGCCCGACAGAAACACACAATCACCAAAGCCTGTACCTCTGAGTGAAAGACGGATACTCAAGCCTAAAACACGCTGGCCACCTAGCTGCCGTCCTTCAAAACCGGAATCATCTTCTCCGCCGAGTCAAGTCCCAGATGATATTATCGGTGGCATGGAGAAGCTAGGAATTGAAGATGAATCCGAGGGGACGATTCAGCCTAGCAAGTCTATTTTGGTCGCACAGGAAGGGACAAGTGAATGCGGAGCTTGCCAAAGACAAGAGGACAGTGGCTAAGCAATCTACGTTTCTAAAGATATGAGAAGTGTATTACCTAAAGTAGATAGGTGATCTAGGTTTATTATATCATAAAGTGCCTAAAGAATTAAGTAGGTACATTATCTATGGCATAAATTCCTATCTCTTTGTCGAGAACCTTTCGGCCCTGCCTCTATAGCTCTATTATACCCTGCCCGCGACTCGAAAGTGGGCAACATCGGTTAGAGTTGACGTTTCTAGGTTATGGAGAGTTCGCCTAATCGATCTGGGGATATACGGAGTACAGACCCCTGCTTAATACCTCAGATTGATAACGGATTACGGATAGTTAGTGTTCGTATCAGAGTGGTGGCCGATCCTAGTCATCGTCTAAACAATCCTTGAATTTTAGGTTCTATAACGTAGACTCTTGATTCTATATAATGGGTCTTGTCGTTGGTAATGCTTTGATCAGGGTACTATATCATGTCATGTAAAATTTTATGAGCCAATGCCGCGTTGTCTCTCGGCAAATGTGCCGAATAGCGAGACTAGTAGTTCTTGGCTGACCATGACTGGGATCTGAGGCAGTCAAACCTTTCACAACGGTGATATGTCTGGTAGGCTTTCTTTCATAGAGGCTTTGTGAGATATATCGGTTGACAAGCCTCAAGTCTCAGCAGAATAGAAAAGATGCCCTGAAATCACTATGGATTCAGGATCGAGACATAATGTGATAATCAGCATACTACGCAGTACGGCCCGACGAGAACCACAAAATTGACCATCGTCAATTCACGCAGTGGAGTCTCTGCCAAGGTAACCGAACCGACTCTTCCGTTCTGATGGCTTGGCAGATCTTTATAAGATAATCAATCAATCGCTAATCAGATTCATCTTATCTGATCCTGTTCTTGACTGTGCCCGAGTGCGATTATCTGATTGATTACCTCGAATACTCTCAACATGAGTGCCACTGTTGAGAAGGACCAGCCTGTGTCCGAGGTGACCACTCCTGGCCAAGGTCTTGATAGACCAGAGACCTCTTCAGGTACACCGCATATCTCTTATTAGCAAATTTCTCACACTGACGACGTCTCAGGAGAGTCTGTGGAGGAACTTCTCTCGGCTGCTGGCGTGGGCTTCAAGCCTGATGATCCAACACTACCATGTCTCACTATTCGCATGTGGTTCATCGGTATTGGTTTCTGCCTCGTCGGTAGCGGTGTGAATACCCTCTATACGCTGAGATTTCCATCCGTCACTCTATCACAGTCTGCGATCCAGTTTCTTGCGTATCCAATCGGCAAGGCATGGGAATATGCCCTCCCTGACTGGGGCGTCACCTTGTTCGGCAAGCGACATAGTTTCAACCCAGGGCCATTCAACCACAAGGTAATCACCATAAAGAGCGTGCAGTAAATAAATATTCACCGACTGACCATGATGGCAGGAGAACATGCTCATTTACATCTTGGCCAACCTTAGCTTTCTTACCAGACTAAGCGCAGATGTCCTTACCGAGCAGCGTGTCTTTTACGGTCTCAAAGCAGGATGGGGTTTCGAGATTCTGGCTACACTGACATCGCTCCTGTTTGGCTTCACCCTCGCAGGGTTGGCTCGATCACTAGTTGTTGAACCACAAGGGCTCGTCTGGCCTGGAGTGCTTGGAAACACAGCTCTTAACGCAGCTTTGCACACGCCTCGCAAAAAGGACATGGCTGGGTATGTGGATTAGCCTTTTCTCCTGCTGGGATAGAATAATACTAACAACTCTCCAGAACGATCTCTCGCTACCACTTCTTCATCCTTGCCTTCGTTGCTTCGTTCTGCTGGTATTGGTTCCCGGACTTCATTTTCCCTGCCTTGGGATACTTTACGTGGATTTGCTGGATTGCACCAAAGAACCCTGTTGTCAACCAAGTCTTTGGTATGAAGAGTGGACTTGGCCTGCTACCTTTCACTTTTGACTGTATGTAACCACGGATCTATCTCCCATTCGCTTGATTTCTGACGTTATAATTATTTAGGGAGCCAAATTGCTTACATTGGATCACCACTGGTCGTTCCCGTGTGGGCTATCCTGAACGTTTCGGCATCACTTGTTTTTTGGATCTACATCGTGAGCCCAGCGCTTTACTATTCAAATACTTGGTTCACGGCACATCTGCCGCTGCAGAGCAACTCCATCTTCGACAATGCGGGTCAAGTATTCAACGTCTCGAGGGTAGTCAACAAGAAGGAGGGCTTCACTTTTGATCAGAATTTGTATGAACAGTACTCTCATGTCAGTCTATCCCTGTCTTTTCTCCGATGACCTTATTGACACTCTCGCCAGATATACCTCCCCGTCACATACGCCCTTAACACCTTTGGCCTTTCGTTCGCCACCATCTCATCCCTCTTCGTCTGGCTGTTTCTTGAGAAGCGAAAGGAACTGGTCAACACCTTCCGCAATGCATGTCAGTCATTGAGATCAAAGAATACTTCTACTCGCGATGAGTTGCAGCCCCAATACGAGGCTGTTCCGCAATGGTGGTATATGGTCGCGGCCCTCTTGTCTCTGGGCATCGGAATGTTCACATACGAATATTATCCCGTTCAGCTACGCTGGTATGGAGTGATTTTTGGAATGGCAGTCTCTGCAGTCTTCTTTGTCCCTGTAAGCGCCCCAATGTTGATTACAGCTAACCTTTTGCTGACCACTCAAGCTTGCCTGGGTATATGCAACTAGCAACATCAAGATCCAGATCGACATCTTCTGCCGCATCATTGCTGGCTACGTCTGGGAAGGCAAAGTCCTGGCGAATATCTGGTTCTTCAACGTCGCTTACATCTCGTCGATCAAGGGCTTAGCATTTGCCCAAGATTTGAAGCTGGGTATCTACTGCGGCGTAGGTGCACCCCTTGGAAACCGTGTGAGCTCAACTGACATGTTATAGATCCCACCGAGAAGTCTCTTTTTTGTGCAAGTAGTTGGCCTCATTATCGGTACTCTTGGTCAGGTTTCTGTCCTCAATTGGGCGTTGGGACATATCCCTAACGTTTGCAATGCCAAACTTGCCCCCAACGGCTTTACTTGCCCCTTCTCGCGAACTCACTTCAACACAAGCATGGTCTGGGGCGCTCTCGGACCCCGACGTTTCTTTGAGCGAGGTGCTCTATACAGATCATTGTTGTGGTTCTTCTTAGTCGGTGCACTTCTTCCGATTGCTGTTTACCTGCTCAGGACGAAGGCATTCCCTCGTGTCAATTGGCTGAAGAAAGTTCACGTGCCATTATTCCTCGGCGGCTTGAACTATATTCCTCCTGCATCTGGAGTCAATTATGGCAGCTGGGCGTTGTTTGGTCTCTTGTTCGGAGTCGTTATCAAGAAGCGCAAGGCAAGCTGGTGGCAGCGATTCAACTTTGTCTTCAGCTCAGCCCTGGATTGCTCCGTAGCTATCGCGGGCATTGTTATTTTCTTCACCATATTCTACACTGGAGCTGCGGATAAGTTTAGTTGGTGGGGAACCAACGTATATAAGGTTTGTAATTCCATGCCATTCATGAGATTTATTGTCAGCTAACGATACCAAGGATACATGTGACTGGAAGAGCTGTCCGTATAAGCCTCTGGCAGCAGGAGAGAAGTTTGGTCCTTGAGATGTTCAAAACAAGAACAGGAGTTTTTGATGCGCACGATTACTTACTTTGTGCTTGTCATTGCCTTGCAGATAGATGCTATACTTGTGACGTGCACAGGCACTTTTGTAAATAACGATCAGACAAACTAATACTCAATGGAGGTTCCAATACAACGTCGCCAAAGTCAAATCCTTCGAAAAGTAAGCAAAGCCAAATCCTTCGGGCTTTCTTTTCCACCTGCAAAGCAAAATTACAAGGACAACGTGCAGGATTTCTCATGCAGTGGGGATAATACCATCCGATAATGAACACCAAAGCGGGGGAGGGAACTGAAATAGCATGATAGTCCGCTGCAGCGTTTTGTTTGGTGCTGACAATTTAGACGTCATAACTAAGGTTAACGTGGTATGCGGGGGATACGACGTGGCAGGGGTCGCATTGAATGGTAATACAAAGGCACCGTGTTCGCTCAATGCCAACTGACTGACTTCAACCTTCACTTGTAATCAATCATGTTCTGGACAAAGATTGCCTCCTTCGCGGGGCTTTGCTCTCTGGTTATCGACACTGCTTCAGCCCAGACAAAGTACAAAGTCCAGACACCTCCACTCGACACCGACTGGACTTACAAGGTTGGCACTAATCCTTGGCCGGAGCATCCGCGTCCCCAGCTCAAGCGCGACTCCTGGAAGAGTCTGAACGGAATCTGGACATGGAAAGGAGACGGCGATTTGAGCAATCCTCCTAAAGACGGGCCTCTAGACCGTGAGGTTCTGGTTCCCGCCTGTATTGAGAGCGCGTTGTCGGGACTGCAGATTCTCGATCAGCGAGAGTTTTGGTACCAGAGGTCCTTCGAGGTTCCCAACGACTGGAAGGATCAGACCGTGTTGCTTCATTTTGAGGCTGTCGACTACAACTCAACTATATTTGTCAACGGCAAGGAAAAGACGAACCATATTGGTGGCTACGACCGATTCACTATTGACGTGACAAAGGAAGTCAAGTTTGGCAAGTCAAACGAATTGTGAGTTCACAATTGGGTGAACGAGAGAAACTATCTAACCTCCTGGTAGACTTGTCTTTGTCAGTGACCCAACAGACGATCAGGTTATTCCCATCGGCAAACAGACCCTGCGTCCCAGTCACATCTTCTACCGCTCATGCTCGGGCATCTGGCAGCAAGTCTGGCTTGAGGCTGTTCCAAAGGACTACATCACTGACCTCGATCTCGCCGCTGGTGCAGACGGTAAAGGTAAGAAAATTCCTTCAATTTAACGATATGAGGATGACTCTGACCTTGCCCTAGTAACTGTTACTGTTCACACTTCTCAAAAGGCTGGCAAATCCGCCAAAGTCACGGTTGAAGGAAACGACGGTGACAGTCTCGCAACTCACGAAGGCAAGACAGATGAAGAATTCACCTTCACCGCCAAATCTCCCAAGCTGTGGTGGCCCGACTCTCCCACGCTCTACAACATCACCGTGTCACTTGACAGCGGGGATAAGGCGCACAGTTACACTGGATTCCGAACCATATCCAAAGGTAAAGTTGAGAATGTCACACGGCCACTTCTCAACGGCGAGTTTGTGTTCCACTTTGGAACTCTGGACCAGGGCTTCTGGCCCGATGGGTTGTACACGCCGCCAAACCGAGAGGCCATGGTTTCTGATTTAAAGATGCTCAAGAAGTTTGGCTTCAACATGGTTCGCAAACATGTCAGTATAACCCCTGTAACTCCCGATATGGCTCTCTTACTGACTGCTGAAGATCAAATATGAACCTCATCTGTTCTATCAAGCTTGTGACCAGCTTGGTCTTCTTGTCCTTCAGGATATGCCCAGTCTGCCTGCAGACAACCAGCGCAAACCCAACGATGCGCAGCAAGCCGAGTTTCAGCGCCAGTTGGAGATTTTGGTCAACCAGCACAAGAACTATCCCTCAATTGTTACCTGGGTAAGGACATCAACTCCCCCAAAATGAGACAATAGTAACTTACGACGATAGATCATCTATAACGAAGGCTGGGGTCAGCGACAAGGATCTCCCGAGAAGGACCTGACGCAGGTGGTGCGCAAACTTGACAAGTCGAGACTTATCAACTCTGTCAGCGGATGGGACGACCACGGATATGGTGACTTTCACGTAAGAAATACTCTAATCTGACAGCAGACTCAGACTAATGCCTTCTAGGACAACCATAACTATGCCGCGCCGCAGTGCGGTACACCATTCTACTCTCGACCCAAGACTCCGTATGACCCTGAGCGTATTGGCATCGCTGGTGAATACGGAGGTATTGGCCACAACGTCTCGATCGAACAGTGAGTTTATGTCAGGCTTTGTATCTTCAGCGCTAACATGTTATCGTAGTCTTTGGAACGTCAAGCAAGCCATCGACAGTATCCCAGAGACCTATGAGATCAACAAGGATCTTGCTTCCTACAATTATCGATCTGGCGTCCTGTTCCGAGACATTCGTGAACAAACACAGCGTTTCGCTTGCAGTGGTGCTGTTTACACGCAGACAAGTGATGTTGAAGGCGAAGTGAATGGCTTGATTACGTATGATCGTCGGTTTGTGAGACCGGATGTAGAGAAGTGGCAGAGTGAGATTGCCAGCATCTACAAGGCTGCTGCTTCCAGAGGTGGTCGAGAGTCGGGTGGAAAGGAGAAGAGGTCAGCTGGGTCTTTGCTAGACCTGTGATGCTCGGGGATATCGTTCACTTCTCACTCCCATAGTAATTCATCCTACCTAGGGTTTTAATTCTTATTCAAACGCGTCTATGTATTTACCGACAACAGGGTTCCTCAGGCGTAGGTCACTGGTGCTCGCAACCCGTCTTGACATAATTTCACTACCAAAACTAGAGAGTTTAGGGCGCAGCAAAATCAAGATGGGATATATCATATCATGCAGTTTGTAATTTCGAGGTCACAAGATCAGCCAATCTAGTATTGATCCGCATCGCCACTCGCTACCTGCTGGGCGTACGTCAATCACTCACCTCCACTCTTCATATTCTTCATCTTCTGGATTTACCGACAATTCAACGCATGTAAAAGTCCTAACTTAGTTTAACATGTCATCAAATAACTATAAAGAAAAGATAGCGAGAGGGATAGGGCTCCAAGCCACAGGTACTACTCTCAGCCCTTCAACAACATCACTAATCTCGACTTAGCTACCAAGCCAGACATTGAAGATGACTGGGAAATGATAACCAAAGAAGATACCCAGCCACCCAAGCTACTGGAAAAGCAAGGCAGATCCGAATTAGCCAGCGATAAAGTTTCCAAAAAGTCTGAGAAGGAAGAGAGGAAGGCAAAGGCAAAGGCAAAATGGGAGGGCATGCAACCGCAGAGAGGTGGCGTCTATCCACCGGAAAAGGTTGTTCGAACTCCTAACTATTCAGAGTTTACCAGAGATTGGTAGTGTTGTCCTTGTTGCTATTATATCAATACTTCACAAGGACTATGAGTGATGCGCTTGTTGAAATCCAATATGATTACTAAGACTATATAACTATTTTACAATATTTATTCATGATCACTCGTGATCGACCGTCTTTGGCGCAACGCCATCGTGGGTAAGAGTTGGCTCATCTCTATCCAAGTCGTACATGGCGTCCTCTTGAGAATCGTAGTGACGGAAGAGGTAATAGAAAATGCAGCCAGTGATGAAGGCAGAGATTCCAACACCGACATACAGCCACATGAAATCGGGGTTCTTGGCACGAGAAACGAGAGACATGGCGATGGCGGATCCGAAAGCGTTGGTGAAGAGGTAGATGGACTGGACGAAGGACTTCATGGTAGGGGGAGCCTTGGTGTAGGCGTACTCGAGACCGGTGACGGAGACGAAGATCTCGGAGATACCGATGAAGAGGTAGGCGGGTGTCTGGATGGCAATGTGCACGTGGTTGGGGAGCTTCTCCTGGCCACTCGCGCCCTTCGCAAGATCGCATAGACCTGGGAGCTTGTAGCAAGGCCCGGCAGAGTAGATTATATGCTGAACAATAGCAGCATAGGCGAGACAGAGTGCTGCAAACCAGAAGCCGATGGTGATTCGGGCAATGGGTCGAAGCTCGATACCAAATCGGCGCAGGATGGGGTACACGACCTTCTCAATGATGGGGGTGAAGATCAAGATAGAGAGAGGGTCGAAGTTCTGCATGAAATCGTTGGGCATTCCGTGGCCTTCCATCTGACCGGCTTGGGTGACGAAGTTTGTCGAGAACTGGCCGTAGCAGACCCAGAAGATGGGATAGAAGACAAAGACCTTGCAAGCACGCAGAGCACGCTTGAGCTCTTCAACGAAGTGGTCGTTCCAGGGAACAGCCCTGGTCTTTCCGTTGGCCTCGCGCCACGAAGGCTTGGCAGCATCAGTGTTGCGGGCAATGAGCATCATGCCGAGAGCCTTGAAGGCGTCGGTGATGACGGAGCCCTGAGGAGGGCGGTTGACAAAGGTCTTGCGGCGGAGGATCAGAGTGCAGATACCGACGTTGAACATGATGAAGCACATCAGGTAAGCACTCCAGAAGCCGGTGTACTTCTCCATGAAGGGGGTGGCCATGAGCGACAGGGCACCAACGTTGATACACCAATAGAAGACCATGTAGATACGCTGGTAGGTGATGGCAGGGTCGATAACAACTCGCTCTCCGGTCTTTTCAGTGCGGATAGCCATTCTGCGTCGCTGGTACTGGTCGGCAATGAGAGGAGCAATGTTGGACTTGATACCACCAGTTCCGAGACCGATGACGATGATGGCAATGATGTATCCAGGTTTTCCAGCGCCATGTTCCATAGCAACAGGGAGAGCAGTGGTGAAGAGAATAACAAGACCGACCCAGTAGAAACAGCAAAAGACCAAGATGGTCTTGTACTTGCCGAGGTACTGATCAGCGATAATGGCACCGAGAATAGGTGTCACGTAGCAGAACCATTGGAAGAAGAGGTTGAGACCGGTAGCAGCCTGGTCTCCCATTCCAAGACCTCGAGGAGTGGCGGTTTCGCTGGTTGAGATGTAGTTCTGGAACAGACCCTGGGCACCATAGTAGGCGAATCGCTCTGTCAACTCGACCACGGCGATGAGGAAGGCTGAGGCGGGAAGGCTCTCTCCTACGCGGCGAAGCGTAGCCTTCTCATGGTCATTGGGCTCCTCACCGTCTGGGGTAGTGCCATACTCGGGATCAGACTTGTCGATGGCCTTCTCCTCAATTGAAGGGGCGATCAAACCACCAGCGAGATCAGTCTTCTTCTCATCAGGTTGTTGCGTGCGCTCACCCAGCTCCTCGTGGAGTCTGCATGAATCAGTCAGCAAGGATTCGAATTAAGGTTAATAAAGATTGGATTGGATTGGATGTGTGACATACTCGGCGGCCAGATCCTCGTGGTTCTGAGCCATGTTGCAGGAATGGGAAAAAAGGTTTGCACAGTCACGGGGGATGCAACAAGGGAAGAGACGGCGACGTGTGAGGAGATGAAAGGATGGGAGGGAGAGTAAACGAAGAGTAATAAAAATGCCACAGTCTGGAGACGTTTAATAAATATTCTGTCATGGAAACGCGGGACTGGATAACAAGAGGCCGCAACCCCGTTCGGCACGAGCTGCTACACCCCGAGCAGGACAAGGCAAAATAGAGAAGCCATACCATTCCCGTTGTTGTAAAACGTCCGACGGGAACAGAGGAACCTTTGTCGAGCAAGACCCCCGGAGGAGGCTGCAAAACGGCCCGGATATGGAGACGGGATGCACCATAGGCAGTGGCTGGGCCTTCTTCACAATTTCGAGAAGACCAGTAAAATGCCGAAGATCCGGCGGCTCCCCTGTCTCGTACGAGCAGATGTGACACTACAGGTGGATTCTCGGTGCCAAAAGCACTCCACACTCGACTAACAGCCGAGTCTAGTGGCGCGAGGGAATTGTCCCGGTCTCTCTCTGACTCTTTGACGATAGCGACTTCGGCTCTCCGGACACGGCGAATCTGTTTACATGACTCTTTTATATCGGAGATGATCAGGTTATGCTTATCGCAAATCTGGGACCCAGGTAATTATCTTTCGATATGTGAAGCATCGAGACTTGCATCTCCTGCTTGCTTGCTCCCCTCCCTCCCTATCATTAAAAGATCGGCATAACGCGGGTGTCAAAAACTTACCGGAACTAGTTTAGTCTCATTTCTTCAAGACGCGAAGGAAAAAAAAAAGGGTTCGGCGATAAGTCTACCAAGAGAGTGGTAAGGTAACGTAGCAGTTGGCCGCGGCTAAAGACAAGACCCTGACTTTGAAACCCACGGACAGTAATAAAGTGCGCTCTCAGGAACAGTGTTTTTGAGTTGTAGTAATGTAATCTTGACTCAAGGGGCAAAGTCATTTTACTCAATTCAACTCAATCGCCGACATTCCCCGCAAGTAAGTCATTGGCGAAAAGGTTATCTCTTTGACAAAAAGCCCTGTCTCGACCAAACAGCGCGTCGCAAATTGTCATATGACGTATTCGAGTCAAGTAAAAGTGAGGCCATGTCCAGTAGAGGAAACTGGAGTATGTACGGAGTATCTGGAGTGTCAGTCGATTTCGGTGGTGTCGTGATGAAGTGCTAGCCAGCTTCTCGATATGGAATGATATGCTTATCTTGGTAGTTTTGGGCGATTGGTTCTTTTTGCAGGATGCTCTTCAAAAGTTCGTTGATCAATCGGTCAGTCAGCAAAAGAATGACAGGGTTTGTCTCTGCATCGTTTGTGTGTGTCTGTGCTATTATCTCCGGCCATTTCCAAGGCCAAGCCGGCAGCTACCGCCATTTCACTTGGCAAATTCTTCCTCTTTTTTTTCTTTCGGCGGCGGCGATTTAGAGCCGCATTCGCCGCATATGGCCTCTCTCATGGTGTTGTTATCCCATTGTCGGCATCACCGCCATTACCAAGATACAACATCACACCACGACCACGCTTATCTCCATTCCTGTCAATGCACCCCGTATTCTTACTTCTCCATGTTGCCTGTCATCTCCAGCGACCCTAATGCAAGCTCAACCGCCTGGGGTAACGATTCACCTGGCACGATGAATTCAAGGCACACCGAAACACTAACCCATGCTAGTTAGATACTGCATGAAGCCAATCAAAACGCATGGTTCGCCCCTGGAGCCGTATATCCGTCGAACACGTCGTTTAATGGGGTCACGATTAACTTCAGCTAGATAGTGGCGGAGGCTAAGATTAAAGAGCTTCCAATTCTGGATTGTAAAGAGAGAGCCTCAATAAGCCTTCTAAACCCGCTTGTTTGCCACGATGGAGATGCCGAGGTTGAAAAGATTTTGGAGGGCGAGGTCAGATTATAGAGGCGGGATCTAAGAAGCCAAATTAAACGCGTCCTGAAGATGACGAATATTTCGTATTTAGGGTAGGTTCCGACACAGTCAACAACGGCGCTATCAGTTTACTCAATCCATTACCATTTCCTCATACCAATTCTTGCTTAACCCTGGTTAGAAATTGTAGATCTTCGTATAGCATCTTCTCGTGTCTTAAGTAGCTCCGCCATTATTCGGGGAATGAGACGATATCCGTAACCAGTCATACTTTGTGTCGGGGCAAGTTCCTGTAGATCATATGAGAGATAATATCAACTACTGTACCTGGCTATTCTGCTACACAATCGCGATCAAAACAAACCCAAGGCCCCATTCATCATCCTAAGCGCCCCAAAAAGCTCATTGTCATGATATCTCCGCCCCACGACCTGCAAGTTGACCGGCATGCCCCCAAACTCACCCTCCTCCCACAACTTCTTAACATGCAGACAAGCATCGCTTAGCGGCATGTAGCCTTGATCATACTCTTCCCCAGATTCAGCCCTAATCGGCGTGGGAATAACCACCCCCGGGTAGTCGACAAGGTTGTACAGCGAGGTGTACGTCCAGTAGAATGCCGTATCGTGCGCGCACGCTGGACCTGCAAACGCCGGCCCGATAATGACATCCACATCCTGCTCCGTCCAGCTTTTGGCAAAGGCCAGACGGAATTCGTCTCTCTCCTTATGCAGGAGTGTGAGATCTACGGCGGTGCGCATTGGCTCTGCGTCGTTGTAGATCCATTCTGTGAGGGGATGAATGGGTTCCCCAGATGTAGCGATGCCGTCTTTGGTCAGTTGACCGCCGTCAGGCCAGTAGAGTTTCCGTACTTGACTCCACGCTTGTTCCGCACCAAAGACTTTAAAGTCTTTCACCTCGATGTGACTTGCGAACTTGCTGGCCGATAGCATGTCTTTTGCCCAAGACACAGCTCTCTTGACAGGAGGTTGCGGCTCGATGAAGCCATCGCTACTGATGATGCCTACCTTGAGACGTCGATCAAGTGGTGATTCAAGGCCAGTCCACGGAAGAGGAATTATGTTGGGATCGGACAAATGTGGTCTCGCAGAGAGGACACATCTCATGAAGAGATCCATATCTCGCAAAGAACGACACATCGGTCCTGTTGACAAGGGGATGTTCAACACAGCTGGTGGTGGAGCGCCTTTGATGTAGCCTCGGGTGGGCAAAGTGTTTGAAGTCGTTTTGAAGCCATAAATGCCACAGAAGGCAGATGGCCCTCGAATACTCCCGCCAATGTCAGTGCCAATTCCAAGCACTGATCCTTTCATGGCGAGCAACGCAGCTTCACCACCTGTTGACCCTCCAGCAGAAAGGTGGATGTTGAAAGGATTCAAGACTCTTCCCCAGTGGGAATCAGTTTCAAGATGCATCAGAGACTGCGGCTGATTGGTCTTGCAGTAGATGATGGCACCTTGACTACGCAAGATAGCCACAATATCAGCGTCTTCATCGTCGTCGCTAATACTGGCAAAACAACCTTGAGAGGAAGATGTGCCGGCAACTTGGATGTGATCCTTTATGCTGATGGGCACGCCGTGGAGAGGACCAAAAAGTTTCCCGTGCGTGTCGAAATATTCATCTAGCTCCTTAGCCCGCTCGAGGGCTTCTTCCATGAACCACTGCGTCAGACAGCAAGTGAGTTGATGCGCAATCATAGCACGCTTGCAGAACGCTCGTGCTACATCAACTGCAGTGTACATGCGACTTGCGATTTTGTTACCAATGCTGGTTGCATCGTCCTCTGTGATGGCGATTTCCCTAGCGGACAAGATACCGCAGGTTCCAGGTATCTTTGAGACATCACTTGGTGGGTTTTTGATAATCTCCAAAGGTAGTCGGAGCTCTTGGGGCACCTTTGCTGCAAAAGCTTCAAGCAAGGCGGCCCTGTTGGCCTCAAACTCGGGGGTTCCGCGAGGGACAGGCTTCACCTGCACGACAGGAAGACCAGGGAGCATGTTTTCTGTTTCTAAGGGTCTAGATTCGAGGGGTATAAGACCCTGAATGGTGACTTTTGGGGGGTTCTTAGATGACCCCGATTGAGGGGTTGAAGGGGACGAGGCAAGATTCATGGCTCAAAGATGATGCACGCGCTTGTGTAACAAGAATTGCCAGTATGTATGGCGCGAAGAAAGTCGTGAGCTAACTGTTGAATTGTACTCACTCGGTTGATATATTTGCTCGATATTTGGTGCAACCTCACGCTCAATCTAGACTTGATGAGCAATTGAGCATCCAGCTGATATCAATTAACACCATCCAACAAACAAGCCAAAGCTCAAGTCGCAGACCAAGCATAAATGAGACTCCATTATCGCCAAGAAAGCACAGCCTTTTTATTGATTCAGATATCGACCAACGGTTCTGTTGATCGCCTCCAGCTCCATGTTGGTGGCTTAAACACCAAGACCCCAAACGACCAGTGCCATCACTCCAACCCCTCACAAACACCCGAAAAACTTCATTGTTCACTCTCAGCCGCACAAGAAGTCTGGCTTGGCCTACATGTAATTGGTTTCAGGTGATCATTCTGGATAGTCTGTGCAATGGCACACCAACTGTTTATTTCTTTGTGGAACAATATTTAGCGACTTTCTATTTGTCCTTCTAGCTTGTGCCACCAACACCAATATCCACGACTATCACGATGGCCAAGGCAGGATAGAGGTTCTAGAGCGTACGATGCACAAGAAGGTGGTGAGTGCTCGTACCTCAATGTTGCCACGCTGTTTGGAGGACACAACTTCGAGGGGTACGAAGCATATAAGGAGTTACACAGGTCGTTGACTCTTCAGCAACGCCGATCCACAAGCTGTTCTCCTTCATCATGAACTCGCTTTCATTTGCAATGCCTGAGGGGCAGTCAATCCCCGGAACGATTCATCTCGTGGATGTCAATCGTAACCTCAGGGTGCGACATGCTGGCGAAGGTGACGCTGACATCGTTTTGGATCCAGCTCCATCTGATGATCCCAATGATCCCCTCAACTGGTCACCTCGACGCAAGCTACTTTCTTTGATCTGCCAAAACGTGTAAGCATTTTCGCGTGTGTAGTAGGATACCAAGTTTATCCATCCTTCGGCCCTAAAGCCCAGGCTTTACGTTGGGATAATGACGCTCAGTATGCTGACTGCGAAAGGTACACCTGGTTCACGGGCATGTCTGTCGCAACAGTCTACTCAGTTCTTGTTCCTCTTGCACAACAATCCAAAGTGTCTATCGCCACTCTTAATGAGGGAACGGGTTATATGTACTTGCTTCTGGGTTGGGGACTGGTGTTCTGGCAGCCCTTTGCGCTGCGGTATGGCAAGCGCCTGACCTACCTCCTCTCAATTCTGGGAGGCATTGTAAGTCATGAACTTGGGAACACACGATATACAATTGCTAACTCATGGGACTAGGGTACAAGTGTCTGGAGGTAATGGCTTTCAGCGATGCGACGATTGTTTTGAGCTTGACTAACAGCCTCCCAGTGCACATATCTCAAGCAATGGAGAATGGATCGCCAAATGCATCGTCCAAGGCTTCTTCATCGCACCCATTGAATCCCTCCCCGAGGTCTCCGTCACAGACATCGTAAGTACCCGTAAGCCCATTGCCGACGTGCGACTCACCCCCCTCTAGTACTTTACCCATCAACGCGGTACCTACATGGGCGTCTACGCCATGGCCCTCGCCGGCAGCAACTACTTCGCGCCCGTCATCTGCGGCTTCATCGCCGAGTATCAAGGCTGGCAATGGGTCTTTTACTGGCCCGCCATCTTCCTCGGTGTTGCTTTCGTGTTTCTCTTCCTCTTCATGGAAGAGACTAACTACAACCGAGTCGCCAGCGACATCAACCATCCGCACATCGAATCGTCGCGAGCGAGCGATGAGAACAATAGCAAGAGTGGTGAAAAGGCACCCGAGACTAAGAACTCTCAGGTCAAAGAGGCTGATGAGGCGATCAGGGAATATGCAAAGCCAAGAACCTTCGTGCAGAAGATGTCGCTTTGGCAGCCATCGCCAGGTCAGAGTATGGCTCGCCACGCTGGACGGTCTCTCGAGTACCTAACTTGGCCCGTCATCTTCTACGCTGGTTTCTCATATGGTTCGTACCTCATTTGGTTCAACGTCCTCAATGCGACGGCATCCATCGTTCTCTCTGGTCCAGGGTACAACTTCAAGCCTTCAATGGTCGGCCTGTGCTACATCGCCTGCATTATCGGCACCTTCATCGCTTTTATTTTGGCGGGACGATTGAGCGACTGGCTTACCATTAAACTGGCGCGTCGCAACAATGGTATCATGGAAGCTGAGCATCGTCTATGGCCGCTTGCCATTTGTGTCGTTGGTGTTCCAGCATCGTTGATCCTCTGGGGCGTTGGAGCGCAGCGCGGCGTGCATTGGTTCGGACTCATCTTCTCCATGTGTTCTTTGTCCACGACGACTGTGATGGGCCTTATTATCAGTATCAATTATTTGGTTGACAGTTATTACCACCTCAGCGGCGATGCGATGGTCACGATCATTTTGGTCCGCAACACCATGTCATTCGCGATCGGTTACGGGTAAGTCTACATCGACCAATCCAACTGGCTGAACAGCTCACTGACAAATGGCAGTATCACGCCGTGGATCGTCAATATGGGCTACCAGAATTGCTTCATTACCGCAGCATTCATCGCCCTAGCCGTTTGCTCTGCGTGCTTCATCATGATCAAGTTTGGCAAAGCGCTTCGCTGTCGAACTGCGCCCAGGTATGCAGACCTGGTCGCAAGCGACAAAAGAGTCGCAGGCATCGCTTCGTAATTGAGAAATGGAAGATTGAGTTTAGGGAATTTAAATTGATTAGCTTAATTAGTATCGTAAATAGTTATTCGTATGATCTATGGCCGCCGTAATCCCACGCGCTATGCATTCCTCATGTCCAATCTCAAGTCATTTAAAGCAGCGCCGCAGCAGCCAAAACAGCCGCAGCGAGAGCTCCAACACTGCTCCTGGCTTTGGTTCCCAAGTTATCAGAATCACCAGTTTTACTGGCCGAAGCACCAGTAGCTGTATTCGTTCCAGAGCCACCGTTTCCGCCGCTGCCAGACCCAGAGCCTCCAGAGCCAGAACTGGACTTCACGGCACTCTCATTACCAAGGCGCACGTTGTTGACAGTAAGAGGTGATGGCTTCTGGCCACACTTCTGCGTAACTTGCACTTCAGGCTTGTCCGAAGATTGGATACCGCTGCTAGTAACGTCGGTGAATCGGCCGTTGTTGGTATACAGAGGCTCGTCGTAAACGCTCTGGCCATTGGCTTGAATCTTGAGCGAGCAGTCGGTCTTTGTACCTCTTCGTCGTAGCTTGCTGTTACCGGATGATTCACCGACGAGGATGGATGCGACAATGTAGATGAGCTCATTTGTGTCAAAGTCGTCGGCGGCGTCGACTGTTACGCTGAAGGTTGCTTGGCCGTTGGCGGGGGCATTCAACTTGATAGCAGGTTTGCCGTCAACCTTGACCAATTCAGCGTTCTCACCGATCGTAGCGTTGTTGAGGTTGACTTCGACTATGGCACCGGTGCTTGTAGGGGCAGAGCTCTCGGTAGCTGTGAGAGTGGCCGTGCTGTCGCCCGTCTCTGTCGCCGTAGCTTCGTCATCTGTAGCAGAAGCTTCAATTGCTGTTAGCTCAAGTTTCTACTTTTATGACCATGTTTTCTTACCATCTGCGGTTCCTGTCGCATCAGCTGCCGTTGAGGCATTCTCATCATTGCTGTCTGTCGCTGAAGCCTGATCTCCCCCGGAGGCTTGAGAAGCCTCGTCTGTTGCTTTTGGGCTATCGCCCGTGGCAGAAGGCTGGTCCTGCTGTTGTGTATTCTTCTCGTCGGAAGTATCTGAGGGTGCTGGGGCCTGATCTGAGGGTTCTGCAGCGGGTGCTGATGGATCTGGTTGAGCGATGGCAGAGGGCTCTGCGTCTTGGGCTGGATCGGCTGCTGTTTGGGCCAAACCATTGACTGCCAAAAGGCCAAGGATGAGGCTACCGGCGAAGCGCATATTGACGGTTATTAACGTTGTCTTGGTGTATGTGTTCAAGTTAACCACCAGATAATTAGATATCGGATTCTTATTAAGAAAGCAAGATGCAGGAAACTAGAGAACCCGGTTCGAGCTGAAAGAAGCTTGTTTATTATACCTGGCTACCAAGCTCAGCTCCCTCCCTGGCCTCCATCTTTGATCCCTGCGACAGCTTCAGGTGGTGGCACTGTCGTGGTGGCTTTGCTGGTCCAGACCCTGTCGGCCCTGGCAACTGAATCATTAGGCCAGCCACTCAAATGCCAGCTTCTGCTTCTGGGGCTGTGTTTAGCGCCTGAACAGTTGTCGTGTGCCGCCTGAAATAGCTTCCTGTCACCTATTGTCTCGTTCTCTGTACACCAATGACGGCCAGCCCGACGTGTCTCTGGACTTTTATACGAGAACTGTACGCATATAAATACTCGAGACCCTGCTTCGAAATATTTAATAAAATGAGTACTTATCCCTGCATCCTTCGGCTTCATATTAAGCTTAACTATGTACCTAAATTGTGCCTTGCCGCAGGGTTGGGACTGGTTTCAATAGTTGACGCCACAAGAGACAGTAGCGCGACCAGCTGAAGGGCTAAGCTTCTTAGTGACTGATGGCACATTCCGTGCTAATAATGCAGACAATATGCGTAAACCAATCGAAAAGTTGAAAATGCGGCTGAGCAGTCATGCTTTTTTAAAGTCACCAGCCATCATCATTATGGCCTTGCATTAGGACAAACTATATCTGTTTGGCTCCATCAATCACAGCCTTATTCTAGCAGCCTATCCTACGCATTGACTTCTCTCTAACCCCGAAAGGCTGAAGTGAGGAGGCTGAAATATGCAAACCAATGTAATTGCCCGTATCGGCTCTTGTCCCTGTCGAAGACTATCTTAAACCCTGCCATTAAAGGGAAAGACTCAACGGGTCAATTCCGAGGAACAAAAGGCAGACGGCCCAGAAGTCCCTTGATCATTTGCAGCAACAGAAAGACTGCAGAATGCCGTTTTTGCCAGGAACACTGTTGAAAGAAAGGTAAGTGTCCAGATTTCGACAAATATGGATGGCCGAGGTACCTATTCATGCAACATCTAATGTTGAAATCTATGAGGAAATCTTCTAGTCACTGCTCTCTGATTCTGTATATCTTATAGACGCTACTGAGAGGTACTTAGTGAACTATTTCCATGAATGAGATAGAATCCAATCAATTGAAGAAAGAACGGTTGGATCCCCAGTACCTACGCCGAGAACGATATAATATCACAATGCAGAGAGGTGGCGGACGAATAGTGGCAACTTGACATATCTAACCACAACAAGCCTGGCTCTGACAGCGGAACATGACATGAAACATACACATTGCAATTTAAGGACTTAGACGAGAGCTAATCTGGCATATGAAACCAGAGTCTATAGTAGATATTGCTGGTATCGTTTGCGATATATTGCTAAGTGATGGTCAACTTAACTGCAAACTGGGGCGCCGTTGGGCTTTATGACTGCGTTTTTCGGGTTCGTCTGAGAACAGCCATTGGCAAGTCCAAACGCAGTATCATCAACGGCAGCATTGAAGGCAGCACCGCAGTTAGGGTCACTATTGAAGTCAGATCAAGCTTCCTATCATGTCTGGTGAAACCCACCTGGCACCCCCACCCGCCGAGTTAAAGTAAGAGCAGATATCATGGGAGAAACAATCCTGTGTATAAACATTGCCGACAGCTGTTCCGCTACAACCAGCACCGCATCTTCCGTTGCAAGAATAACTGTCGAATTAGAATCTCATATCAAGACAATACAGCGTTATCAAAACTCACTCTCCTGAGCCGGAAGGATTAGCGCCGTAGTTACTACCAACAATACCCGTAAAGGTGCATCTTTTGCCGGCACTGTTAGTCCAAGAGGCAGTGGCTGTTTGACCAACTTTGAGACAAGTGATTGCTCGCTTGTCTAGGGTTGGTGAGGCGACAGAGAGGCTTGCAAGAAGCAGAGCAACGAGGGGTCCAAGCATGATGGGCCAAGTGTTGAGAACAACGCATTCGATTCTTTTTGGTGGATAGTCTTTCTCTGGCTTTCTTATACAAATCATAGTAACATCGCTCATTCTAATAGTATATTCTGTCATCGGACTTTTGTCTTGTTAGGGCAAGTAGCGGAGTATATTTCGGGGAATTGCTTTAATGTCATTGGTTCTATATGCGAATGTGACTATAATCATTTGACTAAGAAACTAAACGTTGGGCCAAATCAAGGTTACTTCCCTTACTGAAAACCATATATTAAAGAGTAGCATCCCAGAAACCCACTGAAGGTAAACATAGAAATCATGGCAATTTAGATGGAGATTGTCGAAGACCATAAACGAACTACCCTTAAATCACTTGAGTGAGTTCCTCCATCCCACCACCATATGCGAATGCTTGTATATTGGTCGTGCAGGTCTACCGGCAAGTTTCGGAATACTAATCTTACATACATATTCCGAGATATCCTCTCTATGACGTCTATGATCACCTTTTGCGAGACACGGCATCATAAAGAAGGCCTCATTTGCTTATCTCACCTATACCAAAGCTCCATGGTTGGAATAACTACTTGAAAGTTTCACCACTGTAGATCACAACGTGGGGTTCATCTGAAACCGTAGACCCTAAAAGATAGATCTCCAGGATGATCATCTTCACCTCCGTACGGGAAGACCCGTACCGGCACACGTTGAGCCAATACGCGTACGTTCGCGGAGTCGGAGTGTTTTAAACTTTGAATCTGAACCAAGATCTGTTCGGCATCTTGGTCGATCAATTTTCAGCTCCCTTGACTAACATGTTGATCATGTCTAATCACGGCAATGAGCTTGATGCAGCTGAACCCTTTCGCTCCAATCTGCCGTGTTGGCGAAGCAAGGGCGTTGGTTGGTTGGGACGCAACATACATCTGGTGACATAGATATGCCTGAGAATCATAGTGGATTTACAGCTAGCGGCTTATAAACATGACTACTACCGCTACTTTAACATATGCCGACCGGCAATGCTCGTTGTGGCATTAAGAATTCCTGAATGGGATATTGAAGGATGTACATTCAACTCTCACCACAATATGTGAACCGATGGTCGTTCCTGATTAATTGCGCTTGAAATACCCCTCAATATGGAATGACACAAGGTTAGATGTCTCGGATCGACATCTGTGTTGTCTCATATACGTCTGTCTGTCTCATATCCCCTCATCCCTATCCGACCTACCGACCATGCTCGGGATTTGAGTTTTGTCGTCATGGAGGTTTCCGTGTAGATCGTGAGCTCTCAATGCATATTTCAAAAGCATCCTTGATTGACATGCTGATCTTCCGAGAAACATCGGACCTTTGGAAATAGTGAGGAATTGTGAGAGACGCAACGTGTTTTCGTGAGCATGTGATGAGTGTACGAAAAGTATAAGTATCCCGAAGAGAACCGCTCAGTTCAAACATATCATCACCATCATCAACAACTCACTTTAACAACTTAAACACAATAACCAAACAATTATTCAACATGTCTATTCCTGGTCACTTCATGATCCTTGTCGATGGCAGGCCCATTGCCAAGCCCAACCCAACTGACGAGCCCATGCACCAAGCCCACTCTGGCGACCCAGGAGCGATTTTTGAGCTACGTGAGGGCCACCTCTACTGCGATGAGTGGGCACTGGGTCGCATGAACCATGAAGATCTCTCTCTGATGCCCAAGCGTGTCTTTTGGCGCAAGAGAGAAGAGGCTGGATCCCTCCAGCGCGTCCAAGTCGAGGAGAGCTATGCAACTGGCCTCCAGCTAAAGTTCTCAGGTGCGGAAACCATAGCTGTGAATCATTTGTAGCATGAGGCTGATATGTAATACTACAGATGCTGGTCTGGCGTTCCTGGAGGGCGACAAGCTCTTTGCACCTCTTCTTCCGGGTACGTTGCCATTGACTCATGTTCAGCTATACACAAGCTAACAATTCTCTTACAGATCAGAACCAGCGTATTAAGATCCAGCCAATGGAAATGTGAGATGGCCCTGATTGACAAGATTGGATAAGAGAAAGAACGTGAGACTTTGAGAGAAATGTCTTGACTAGTTACACTCGTAATTCATAGTCCAGTATCAGACTTGCTGAACAGTTACTCCCATACAATTTTGTGATTTTCATTCATGTGAATATTCTCATTTTGCTCGTTCGTTGTCTCTAGCCCAAGAATTTCCATAGATGGCTATCGAAATGTCATATCGTTCGTTTTGGGCCTTTCTCGTCAGTTTAAAGACCGGTTATCAGATTATAGGCTTTGAGTTAGTACCGTGTATCAGAGCCCAAAAGTAGGAACACAAGTGAGCCGACAACTCCCTTTCTACCCCATTTCGACAGTAACCAGCTTTTAAATAGGGACTATATACCTTTAGAGCATGCCCAACAACCACATACGACCATACCTACCAGAGAACTCGGGATCCCGTCAACTCTCCCAAAAATAATGGTAAGGGGCGGATTAGTAGTTGGGTTTTTGATAATCAGCGAAACCCTGCTGTTGTATTTTCTTTTACTTTTCTTTTTGACATTTTAGATCACGATGGTGTATTTATCGAGGTTCGACTTGAAGTTGGTTGCTTGGAAGGAGAAGGGTATGCATCTAATGTTTGGGAGAACAATTACTAGGAAGCTGCCAGGGAATCAATACCCCGAACGTAGAATTCAGGCTTATTATAATGTCTTATCACTTATCTAAAGTGATTAGCCTAGCATATATTTGTTTGGCTTGAACTAATATATCTTAGAGAATACAAGGTCGCTTAAACCTCAATCCCCTGTTAATATCAATGCAATTGGCCGGTCGCCACAGAAGCTATGTCCTGTGCGACCCCAGCTTGGGCTGTAAGATTTGTTGGTTTATACCGACACACCTCGATATGGGCTGTTCAGGTTTCTTCAGAAACGAGACTTTGGAGTATGCCAAGGCATTGGTATATATATCCTAGGTATTTCTTGAGAGGTATTAGCTCTATAACCCTATGTTTTGTGTGTTGTTTGTAGTTGAGAATTGTGGCTGAAAGCTTGGTCTTCCCACATCCTATATTAGTTTCGTAGAGGAATATAAAAAATGGGAAATGAGCGTAAATTGTCTGGCTATTATTAAAAACACAACACCTATGTACTATTCCAGTCCAAATGTATTCTATACACCCCATTTTGTTGCGTTCCTATTATAATGGTTGAGTCCTGTACAATACACGGGGTGCAAGATGACGAAGGATCTGGCTGGTACTCAGCTGGCAAACGAACAAGTCGCCTCCCGTCTTTCATGACCCATGCGTGATCGAATCCCAAACCATACCCAGAGAGCTTGGCTGGTCGTTCAGTACCTGCTGGCTTCTGTTCGGACAGATCGAGGTCAATGTAACCATACTCTGTCGATAGTCTTGTATTCTGATGGCTGAACTGAAGTTGGTGTACCGTCTGAGCTGTTGTGAGATTTAGTAGACGGGTGCCGCTTCTCACATTCCAAACATTGATTAACCCCCTCCCACTAAAAGCTAGATATCGATCATCGCCAGAAAACAGAAGAACTCCTGGATATGTTCCTGCATGAAAAGCCTGAATTTCCCAAAGATATTCATGACAGTCCAGATCTAGAATCCTTAGGTTGTACCTGTCTCGAAAAGCGAGAAGTTCACCGTTGTTTGAGAGACAGACCCCGCGTATGTCAAGATAGTAATCCGGGCCAAGGAAACTTAACAGTTCACCTCTTTCAATGTCCCAGACTTTTACCTCTTTGGAGGTTACTATAGCCAATCGTAATCCATTCCCAGAATATCCTAGGGCTGTGATTAGATCGCTGATCTCGATACTGTTGACACAAACTCCTGTATCTGGATCCCAGATATGAACAGCTCCTAGATGAGATGCAGATTCAGCATCTCTGATTCCACGTTTCGAACACCCATATGCAAGCAAGTTCGTCCTTGGGCAATACTCGAGGACTTGATACATTACATCGCTATGAGGAAGTGAAATTGTTCTTGCAGCTTTTCGACTCGAAGTATCCCATATCGAAATCTTTGAATGTGAGCCACTTCTCACAACCTGACCATTGTTCAATAGTTTGAGTGATGTGTATTTTTCAGAGCGCGCTCCCGACGGGAATAAAGTGACTCTAAGAGTATCCCAAATTCTGATTAGACCGATACGTTCTGCTCCAATGACAAATCGACCGTCGGGTGAAAAGGCCACCGAATACACCTCACTAGAGTGCCCCGAGATTGTTTTGAGGTGAACACCATCATGAGCATTCCAGACTTCGATCATAGAGCCACTTGCGCAGGCCAATTGCCCGTTTCGTGACAAGCTCAATGAATGGGGAAAACCGTCCAGTTGAAATGTGTGCAGGCAAGTGCAGGAATAGGTATCGGGGTTGACCTTCCAAACCTTAACAACCCCACCTGATCCTGAAGCGAGGAGTAAATCCTTTTCGGAAGAGGAAAAGGCCACTGCCCATACCTCATAATCATGGGCAAGAGTCTGGATGTGAATATTTTCAAAGGCATCCCAGATTCTGACAGTTTTGTCGGTGGAGCCTGATGCAAGTAGTTGACCATCTTTGGCTGGTGCAAATGCAAGCGATAACACTAGGTCCTCATGGCCATGGAGAGTATGCATCAGAGTCCCCGTTTCCGCATCCCAGATCCTAATTGTGTGGTCGTGCACAGTTGAAGCAAGGACACATTTGTCTTGCCGCGGGGAAAGCGCAACTGACAATACCGCTGATGTATCCTCAAGGGTGCGTATACACCTGCCTTCCTCGACGTTCCAGATCTTGATAGTCTTGTCATATGAACCTGACGCCAGAATCCGCCCCCCTTCTCCATCCCAAAATGCTACCGTGATTACCTTGTCGGTGTGCTCCCTCAGTGTATGAAGGCATGTCCCCGATTCCATATCCCAGACCTTGACAGTTGTATCCGCTGAACCAGAAGCCAGTAGTTGGCCATCCATTGAAAGAGACACGGCAAACACTGCATCTGAATGTCCCTCCAGGATTTCATGGAAAGGGTCCCAGTCCTTCTCAACATCCGGACTGATCTTGATCCATTCGGGTATGTCCTTGGCAAAATGGCCTCTGATGAGACTGAGAGACGGACTGAAAGCCAGTGCTGATGCATATAATTGGAGTGGCGCTTCTTGAATAATTTGCCGGTATGACATGGTAAATCTGAATGCATCATATATCAGCCTCTCCAGCATGTCGGTAGATGTATGCAGCGGCCTCTCGAGGCTTATAGAATCTCCAGGTAGGTCCTTATCAACTGGGCTTGCAGCCCAGGCTTCGAGCTGTTTCATTACCAATACCCCACGGCGAATCATTCCCATGAGACTGAGTGCTTCAAGCCAATATATAAACTTCTCCTTAAAGAACGTTACGAGATCTGATCGTAGATCGCGATTTGCAGATATCGAGGACTGAGTAGCGTCGCGGAGATGATGAGCCCAGTAGAGACACGAATATCGGCATGGATATAGTGGATCAGAATCCGGTACTTGTACTTCCTCGGTCAAAGTGCCGGGATGGTCGATCTTATACATGTTGTAGTGCAATGAGCCCCTCAATACCCGTAGTGACTGACGAGATGCTATCATATGTAGCTCTGCAAGCTCTTTAGACCAGACTTTGCTTGTCAATTTGGTAAGAAATTCTTTGGCTGATTGATGGATGAAGTAGACGAAATCATCTTCGACGGCAAGAAAAGAGCCGCATTGGATAACGAGCTGGTGCATGTCTTCAAGACCGACTTTTGGCTCAGGCGGTCTTTCAAGAAGTCCAACCAGTTCTTGAAGGCTCGGTGGTTGATACGCGACGACCAGGAAGCCCAGAATTTCAGAACACGTCTTAGGAGCTTTCCTATCAAGAAGTTGACGGACCATTCTGTCGTAAAAGTCGTCAAGACCTTCTGGAAATTGATTCAGCGTTTCAACTGCTTTTGTCCTAGCAACGTCTTCAAGCTCCTGGCACACTAAAGCTACCCAGAGAAACGTATCATCAGCTTTGTCTGTTAGCAGGTCCCGTACTTGAGATGCTAGGGCCTCGTTATAGCCTTTTGCCCTCGCCAAGGAGTGCACTTTGTGATGAATGTAGGTTTCCACGGCCAAAAGAACTTGATGTGAATTTGACTCAAGGCAGAGAGTGAGTTGTTGGGGAATTGCCGTCAGCTTCTCTTCAATAATGGGCCAGTCGCGACTCGATACAATCCACTTGGCAGCAAGTGTTCTGCTGGCTTTTGTGACAAAGTTGAGGAGGTGTTTCAAATCTTGTGTGCATTCATCCAAAGCGTCAATGATCAGAGTGGCCCCTTCAAGCTTCGGATCTTGCAACATCGACGTCAATGTCTTTGTGAGCACGTGGAAAGCCCCCCTGCCTTCGAAGATCTCTTTGCCTTGGATATCGTAATCCGAAGGGACGTGAGACCAAAGAGACGGATCTTGCTTCATGAGTAGAAACACAAGTCCACGCAAGACTGCCGTTGCATTGCTCAGCTTTGGTTCAGTCGCCTGGCAGAAAAAGTACGACATGCGAGGTGCCAGATCTGGTGCTTCCTTTGCTAGTCGGATGATGATGCTGCACATCAGCATAGTCTTTCCTTTTCCAGGACCGGCTTTAATCCAAAGTAGCTTTGCACCACTGTCTTGTCGCCACTGTTTGTAAAGCCGATTATCGAAAATCCACTCGTAGGTGTTCTCCAACGGGCTACCCCTGAACTGCAAAATATGGTCCTTTGTGGCCTCAGGATCGGTCTCAAAGAGGTCGTTGAGGCGTTTGTTGATATCATCCTGCAGCGCTCCAATGTTGACATGTATATCTCCTCCAGAATTCAAATTGTTACCAAAAATGTTGGTTCCTGGTCCATGTTGGGCAACGTGGTTCTGATTGCCTCCTTGGTAGAGGGAAGGTATGTTCTGCGCCATAATCACGGGAAATAAAAAGCCCGCGGCTGATTAAAGAATACCGAATGATAAATTATTTCGAGATTCTGACAAAGTCGGTTGGTAGGGGACAGGGAGAAATATGTGGAAAGGAAAGGGACGTGAGCGAGAGTCAGCTCAGCCAGCCTGGTCACACAGATTCCGCCACTGATTCAGCCAATGCACTACAACATCCAATGAGATTAGTACCGACATACACGATCTAGAATTGAGGGGTTGCTGCCTAAATCTTGGCTATGGCCAGTCCGTCAATTGGTAGGAAGGTACTGGTATATCGCAAGCCATATGCATTTTGACCCACCTCGGTCAGTGTTGAGCTGACGGGCTTTTCTTATGGATAATTTTAGTAACTTGTCTACTTGTCTACTTGTCATGGCACCTCCCCGCCTCCGTCCTTTGAATACCTTTACCTTTGCCCTTGCCCTTTCTCCCTGCTTCACACTTCTCGATCTGCGTCGTGATGTCTCTCGCTCTCGGACTGCTGGTTTGTCATGATGGGCAAAATCTTGCCGTAGTTGAGTGAGCACTTTACAATCGTTACATGCTCCAACATTTAATCTCACATGGATTAGTATAGTATTTGTTCACGGCTTAGATGGCCACCGCGAGACTAGCTGGACACACAAACCGTCCAATGTGTTCTGGCCAAAGGATCTGCTAAGTAGCGAAGTTCCAGCGTCACGAATCCTATCGTTTGGCTACGACAGTGGTCCAGGCAATAGTGACGCACCAGCTTCCCAAAACAGAATAAGGAACCATGCGGAAGACCTTGTCAATGAACTATATCAGATGAGAGAATTAAGTCAAACCGTACGTATTATGTCAGCTTGACTGGGATATCTACTTATATCTACTAGACAACTAGACCCATTATCTTTGTGGCGCACAGTCTCGGGGGCCTCGTTGTTCAGGATGTATGTCTAGTATGCTCAAAAGATGACCGCATATTGTTACTTACTAGCTCCAGGCCATTATCCAGGCGAAGTGCAGTGCAGATGAAGACATTCGAAAAATCTACGAATTCTCAATGGCCATTGCTTTCATAGGCACTCCTCACTTTGGCTCAGAGTTGGCAAAATGGGAAACGCTGCGGCGAGACTTTCGAAACATCCTTCAAAGTTCTAATTCTGAGATCGCTGCTGTCCTCATACCCAATTCAGAGGTTTTAGGACGAATCCAAGCCGACTTTCATGCCGACCTAAGAGACCAGAATAGAAGCAATCATCGTCAACTGGAGGTTTTCTGCTTCTACGAAGAGTTGGGATACGGAAGAATTGGATTGGTAAGTAAGAATATCATGATCAAAAATAGTGTCACTAATTGTCAGATCGTCCCAATGCACTCGGCCAAACTTCCAAGCTACAAATCGAGGGGTATCAACAAGAACCACATGGAGATGACCAAATTCGAACTTCCAACAGATGCTGGATTCAGGTCTATCTCCAACCAGCTGCAGATATGGGCCAATAAGCTTCAGGCAACAAACGGGCAGCAGCAGCAAACACGATTGCCGACCCATTCAAGATTGCTCGGGAGTCCAGAAGGTCAGGTAATGTTGCAAGGATATTAATTAGTGAAATGCGAGTTGAACTAATTATCAATATTTAGCAGACTAACGGTCCACGTATCTTCCAAGGTGCCCACACGTTTCAGACTCAGATGAATGGCGAAGGTGGAAAGATTGTTCAGGGTAATAATTACTCAACGACTGGAGATACTACGTTTAATTTTTAACTACATATTAGGGGGAAGAAGCGTCGCTACTTTCATAGTCTATTTTAAAAAATTGATACAACTTTAAATCTTTATACTATAACTCTTCTGGGGGATCTATGAAGGAAAGATGGGCTTTACTGGCCAGACTACTATCTATACAGACTCTGGGCTACTAGGCTATTTAGTACACTTCATAGTATTCTTATCCGAATCTCTAGGGTGAACACAAATAACCACGTTGTTTCTTGCAAAGTTTCAAGTAGCGACTATAAACAGAATCAAGCTAGACTCCACCTAATTCACTCTCTAGTCTCTGCAGAAATAGGAACGTCGTCAACAAAATTGTCGTTGGGGAAATTTGCGTATACTCCATGTCTAGGAACATTTGACATGAGACCAGCCTTATCTTCATATACAGGATTGAAGAGTTTGAGCTATCTGGTAGAGACCTCTATCCAAGTGGGCGCTTTTGACAGCCCACCCAACAGCCACATACGACCATACCTAAATAACTCGGGATTCCGTCCAGTACTTATTCTCTATTCAACCACTGTCAGTATCCAAAACCACCCAAACTTGGAAGTCAACCAACCATGACGTGCCTGCATACTTCAGATGAGGGACCTTCTGGTGCTATCGGTTGTTCCAACCCTTGTTCTGAATTCAAGTCATGACTTAAACTGTTATTTAAGAACAACTGAAACAAAACTCTCTAGAATGCGAGTTGTTCTTGAATTAGGGGCTTAATTATGCTGATGACTGCATTTCCTTGTTCATCTTTCACCTCAACCGTCGTCCCCCTTACTTGATTATTATTAATTCTTTTTGTTCACTATATCTATATAGCAGTGGCAGTCTCTGTTCACTATATATGTGTGGCAGTGGAAGTGGCAGTTCGAAATCACCATCTTTTCTCACTATTTAAGCCGTGCCAAGATCAAGATGAACTTCTCTTTCCTTCATATCTCCCAATCCTCTACCGACTATTCTCCAGAGACCTTCTGCCTTCTACCTTCTACTTTCTACCTTCTACCTTCTACTCCACTCTACTCTCTACCATCCACTCTCTATAACCACTCTACTCTACTCTCTACCATCTACCCTCACTTTCTACCCCTGCAAACGACTATCGCCCGTCTTCACGAGATGTGTCGTATCCAGATAACCCAGCCTCGTTGCGACCGCTGCAACATGCAAGTGGGATCAGCGGAGGAAGAGTTCCGCCAATGTGCCCGATCACGACGTCGCCGTGATCCCGAGCCATGTGCCCACCCTATAATTGAAACTGTACATCGGTTGGTATGGTGGCGACGATGCCCGGCATGTCTGGAAGAGTACAACCTCTGGATGTATTGTCTCGACCAGGGTATTCACTATGGCGATCCCAACCCCCCCTTCCCCTTTGCCTAGAGATAGTTCAAGGGAGAGCTAACAAAGATGCGAGTTGATTTCGAATTCACAGAGCCTTTGTTACCACCGGGAGATCAGTATGTTATGCGCACGAAGGAACAATGAGTTGTATGCACAAGTCTGACTTGATATGATCAAGGATGGGGAATTCGTATGCTATCGGCACGAAGACCTGACTGAGATGTATGCAATAAGATTGAACCGACACAATCGAGGATGGAGCATTCGTAGCTATGAGCACGAGGACCTGGTTGGGTTGCGTGTACGGATACTGAGATTGACCTGGGATAAAACAAAAACAAAAAAAAATAGAAAAAATACCAAAAATAGAAAAAAAGAAGGAAAAGGAATAAAAGATTAAAAAAAAGGAATAGGGGAAAAAGTGGAGGAAAAATAAAAAACAATATTAAAAAAAGAATGCTGCAAAGTGAATTACGCTCTTGAGTCTGCTAACCCACTTGATGTATCACCTTAAAGATTGTAGAATTAACACACCAGTGTGCACCGAATGTATGCAACCTTGAGTGAACCGAAGTTTGGAGGGCGTGGTTTGGTAGCCTATGGGAGAAGATACTATGTCTATGAGTTTATGAAGTTACTCAACGCGGTCAAGATCTGATGTTGCATACTGCAAGGATTAATTAAGCTTAAAAATTTGAAGATATGCTGGGTGAAGAGACATTCTCTATGCTATATGACATGGGACTCTCGCCGATTCATAGATTGTCGTGTTTTTGTTGTGAGAGATTATGGCTTCTCATGTCTATAGTGTATGTGCTCTTGTGCAATCTGGTTTCGTTTATACCAAATCCCGCTTCTCATGCAGGCAATTAGATATCAGAATTCAACATATTTAATTTTTATTTAACTAATGAAGTAAGCAATAATTTGCTTGTCTATCATACTTTCATGGGAGACAGAAAAGGTCTTGAGGCTAAGAATCAACAATTACTGAGAGAATCCCATCATAGCATTAACCGGGTTGAAATGTGCAGAACGAGCAGGGTTAATAGGCCGATGCGGGTGAAATGACAATAAATTGTTAGAGCCGCATCAATAGAAATGCGGGTGAATGTGGAGAAGACGACAGTGTAAGTGTCATCAGACATATAAACTCGCGTCTAAGAATTGGCAGTGCTACGCTACGGCTAATAAAGAATCCCCATGGCAAAATTCCCATTGATGCGTTTTATTATCCGGCTGAAATACCCCTCAATTATCGGTGAGAACACCACCGAGGCCGAACCACCCCAGACTTTTGATGGATAACTATGAGGAGCTATGTCATGTCATAGAATGCGGGTCAGTAGTGACCGAGTCTTTGACTTATTTATATATGGGAATGCAGTATCACTTCACACGAATTTAGCTAACAGTGGTGTAGTAGGCCATAATGAAACTGCTTTCACTCTCTACCGCCGGGCTTCTCGCCTTGGCTGGTTTGTCGATTGCGAAAGAGGCTGCCCATGTTCCAATTCAGAACAATGGACTGACAAATATTGTTCAATGGTACGACTCGACTGTTCATTCAACTCACTATCTAACAATCACAACAGGGACGACCACAGTTACCTCATCAACGGCGAGAGAATCTTTGTATTTTCTGGAGAATTCCATTACTGGCGTCTGCCTGTGTATGCTTAACATCTATCCTCTCACCACCTCAAAACTGACAAGCCTCAGACCCGAACTATGGCGTGACTTGCTAGAAAAGATCAAAGCCGCCGGTTTCACTGCCTTCAGCATCTACAACAGCTGGGGCTACCACGAAGCTTCACCCGGTGTTCTCGACTTCAAGAATGGCGCCCACGATTTTGTGTCTATCATGACCCTGGCCAAGGAGCTTGGTCTTTACCTCCTGATCCGTCCTGGTCCGTACGTCAATGCTGAGGCTAACGCGGGAGGATTCCCTCTATGGGTCACGACTGGAGAGTATGGCAAACTTCGAAATGACGATCCTAGATATACCAAGGCTTGGTCTAAGTATTGGACTGAAATCTCCAAGATTATTGAGCCGCACCTCATCACCAATGGTGGAAATGTTGCCATGTTTCAGGTGAGATTGGAAACAGTGTACAAAGGGAAAAGAAACTGATGAATGCAGATTGAGAATGAGCTAGGCGGACAATGGAAGAACGATGACAAGAGGATTTTGAACGAGCCTACAGCGAATTACATGCAGCTGCTCAAGGATTCTGCCCGAGATGCTGGTATTGACGTTCCCGTATTCCACAATGCTCCTAACACTGTAAGTCTATTCAACCCTGTACCAAAACTACAATTTCTGACCAATCCAGCGAACCTTTTCATGGTCCAACGACTTCGAAGCCAATGCAACTGGCAATGTTGATGTAACCGGTGTAGACAGCTATCCTTCCTGCTGGAGCTGCAATCTCGACGAATGCACCGGTACCAATGGGGAATACGTCCCTTACAACATCGTAGACTATATCACCTACTTCAAAAAGCAGTCGCCCGCTCAGCCCCATTTCTTGCCCGAGTTTCAGGGTGGTTCTTATAACCCATGGGGTGGCCCAGAGGGAGGCTGCCCTGGTGATATCGGTCCTGACTTCGCCAACATCTTCTACCGTGACTTGCTCGCACAGCAGGCCACCGCCATCTCTCTCTACATGATGTACGGCGGTACGAACTGGGGCTGGTTCGCCTGTCCTGTTGTTGCGTCTAGTTATGATTACTCTTCACCTATATCTGAGAACCGTGCGATCTGGGATAAGTACTACGAGACCAAGTCGCTGACTCTGTTCACGCGAGTTGCGCACGATCTTACCAAGACAAACCGAGTCACGAACAACACATCACTTTCTACGAACAATGACATCTTGATCTCTGAACTTCGCCATGAAGATAATGATGCTGCTTTCTACGTTGCCAGACATGACCATTCACCTTCAGGGACCAAGGAGACCTTCAAAATTCACGTCAAGACTTCTGAGGGCAAACGTAAGTTCCAGTTCCTCAAAGAACATTTGTATACTGACCAATTTCAGTTACCATCCCTCAAAACGGTGGACACATTACTATCAACGGTCACCAATCCAAGGTTATTCCAACCGACTTCCACTTCGGCAAGAAGACGCTCCTCTACTCCACCGCCGAGGTTCTCACCTACTCTATCATCGATAACAAGGAGGTCGTCGTTCTCTGGCTTCCCGAGGGCGAGCACGGAGAGTTCACTCTCAAGGGACATACCGAATTGAAGCACGACAAGTCTCTCAAGGGAATCAAGATTAAAGCAGGCAAGAAGAGCATTACCGTCAACTACACGCAGAAAAAGGGCCTCTTCACTCTTAATATGAAGGACGGTTCTACTATTGTTCTGGCTGATCGAAAGACTATTTACAAGTTCTGGGCTCCCACGCTGGATAACAACCCATTTGCCCCCGTCAACAAGACTGGTAGGTCTTTATAGAAAATGAGCAAAATTTGGTATTTTATCTGACATTGGCAGTTTTGGTTCACGGACCCTACCTCGTTCGCCATGCCACCATCAAGAACGGACAGCTCAACATTGAGGGAGATCTCGACAAGCCGACCGATGCCACAGTTTTTGCCCCTAAATCTCTCAAGTCTATCTCCTGGAATGGCAAGAAGGTCAAGGTTTCAACTAAGGAGGGCCACAAGTACACTTTCAAGCTCAAGGGTCCATCAAAGGTCAAACTTCCCAAGCTGGAATCGTGGAAGTACACCGATAGCTTGCCTGAGATCAAGTCTAACTACAAGACTTCGTCGTCGACCTGGGTTGGTAAGTATTGAATGTCCCTCGCCAACCTCTCTGATATTAACATCAAGCAGTGGCCAACAAGAAGAACACCACCAACGCGGTCCTCGTTCCTGATCTGAAGAACCCTATTCTCTACGTCGACGATTACAGCATCCATTATGGCAATCACATCTATAGAGCGACTTTTCCAACCACCAAATCTGCCCCGACTGGTGTTTATCTGAACATCACAGGTGGTATGGCCTTTGGATACTCAGTCTGGCTGAACTCGGACTACATCGGTTCGTATCTTGGTGAAGCCACCACGGGCCATTCAGGACAAGAGTTCTCGTTCAAGAACGCCACTCTTTCCAAGAAAGAGAATGTTCTTGTTGTATTGATGGATAACTCTGGTCACGACCTTCGTGATGGTGCGCTTGATCCTCGGGGTATCACAAACGCTACTCTCATAGGTCCTGCCAAGGCCGGCTATAAGTTCTCTGAGTGGAAGATTGCCGGAGAGGCTGGAAGTGTGAAGGGTGAGGTCATTGACCCGATCCGTGGCCCTCTCAATGAAGGTGGTCTTTACGCTGAGCGTGTTGGTGCTCACTTGCCAGGCTTCTCTGACAAGAAGTGGAAATCATACTCTACTAAACAAGGCACCCTGGTCAACCCTTCGTCTGGAGTCCGCGCCTACAGAACCACCGTCGATCTTGATATTACTGATGGTCTGGACGTTGGAATCTCATTCAAGCTCACAGCGCCTTCCAACACGACTTTCTCTCCTACCAAGAAGGGTTACAGCAACCGTGTCAGGGTTCTTTTGTTCGTCAACGGCTATCAGTATGGTCGATTTAACCCTTATATCGGCAACCAGATTTCCTTCCCTGTTCCTCCTGGTGTTTTGAACTATAGTGGAGAGAACACCATCGCGGTTACGGTCTGGAGTCAGAGTGCTGAGGGTGGCGAGGTCAAGGTTGAGTGGGAGGTTGACTATGCTCATACCTCAAGCTTTGATGTCAAATTTGATGGCAAGTATCTCCGACCTGAGTGGACGAAAGATAGACTGCAGTACGCATGAGAGATTAGTTGGAGTCACGATATTAGTATTTGAGGGTTAAATAGGGTATTGATTAAAACATTAGTTATGTTATCTAGCCTGGGTAATTTATTTGGCGTGAATCTCGGCAGGCTTGACAAAGACCCAATTCTTGTCAGCCGTCACCGGCAATCCTTCCTCCTTCTGAGCCCTTGTGAAGTTCTTAATCATGCCGTTAATCTCCTCTCTGTAAGCAGGCTTGCGATCAACCCAGAGATGAATACCACCACGCTCAACATCAACACCGTGGAAGATCATAGGACCGTCACTGTTAGGAGTATCACCACCCGCAAGGATGGGCTTCTTCCACTCGTCGATGTAAGTGAGAATAGCCGCCCACTTTCCTGCCTTCCAAGTCGCGGGAGCCCAAAGCCAGGGAGTCATCTTAGCGTCGAGGTTCTGCTTCTGTGTCTTTTGAGTGTAGACACCATCCTCAATCTGCTTGCGAGCAGCGGTGATGTCGCCGTTCTTGGTTCGGAGGATGACGGATACGCCAATGACGTTCTGGGGAGGGACGTTGTAGCCGTACTTGGGGTCTGATGCGACCATGCGGACGAGCTCTTCGGATGCGGCGCTGACGACGTAGACCTTGATGCCGTTGGCCATGAGGCGGTTGTACAGCTCGACCTGGCCCTCGAAGATCTTGGGAGGAGAGACCTCAGTAGGAGTGACCTTGCCGTCTTCATAATAGGTGGTAGGAATTGTCTTGTTGTAGGCCATCAACTCATCAACATAGCCCTTGAGTTTGCCCAAAGCAATTCCGCTAAAGATTTGCACAGCCCAAGGATAACATACTGCATCCTCAATTTCACAGAGGCGCAGATAGTAGCTGTAAAGGGACTCCTTGTGGTTCTTGGAATCTTTGAAGGGAATGAACTTCAGGTCAGGATCCATGGTCTCTCGTGTAATAACACCCTTGTTCTCAAGATAGGGAAGAAGAGATTCCTCCAAATCGAATTGATAGCTGGTGTTGTCCATGTCAAAGACTGCATAGCGTCCCTTGTTGGCGTTGGCTGCAATCATCTTGTTGAGAGCCTTTGCAGCGTGGGCAGGCCAATGCTTGAGCTCAGGACCCTTGAGGTCATTCTTGCCATAGGACGGCGCAGCAACTGAGGGGGTGCTCAGTGTTGCCAGCCAAAGAGCATTGGCGACGAGATTAATGCTGAGTCTCATGTTGAAGCGAGGGAAGAAGTGAAGAGGGTGGGAACCTGCTTTCAGGCCTCGACCTGGGGACTCTCGGCGGTAATTAAAGACGTCCTCGGCATCCCAGGTTTAGCGGACCGACATTTGTTCCAGGGCAGGTGAAGTCGTCACTGGGAGAGTGCGACACGAGGTGAAATGCGGTGTTTGGACTGGTTCGCCGATCTTGGACCCTTTCGTCATGTTACCCCGCTGGCTCGATTGCGGGTATCAAGGGTCTTTAGCTAAGTATCTATCCATCCACTCAGAGAACGGTCAGAGGAGTTTGTCTCTGTTTAATAGAGACCTCAACCAACATGCAGCTGGTTTTCTTGTCAGCTAATACTATTAAGGCTTCTATCTGACAACAAATTAATTCGAAGCATGCGACATATTGCCCAGTGAGGGTGGTGATGTCAGCCACTTTCCCCTCCAGGTTAAGAAGCCAAGTGTTGGGAGGCAGGGAGGGTGGCACAGTTCAGTAAATAGCAAAGATCTCCGACAGAAATTAAACCCTGTTTCTTGGACACGGAGCAGAGAAAGGCTCGGCATTCGTCTAGAAACGACGGTGTAGGTAGACGGTTATAACGGCTACAACAATGCAACATAGATAAGCGTTTCCTAACCCGAGCTAACAGGGGTTCAAAGTATAAGCTTGGAGGTAACCCTCAATTAGGCTTATCGCAGAATGAGATCCTTGGAATTAAATTGGCTCAATTCTCATTTGGCAAGGGTTCCTAGCTTTTGCCGAAATAATTCAAGAGAGTGTTCCCCTGCTCAGAAGAATTCTTTTGTGCTTTCTTCGGCGTACCCGATAGCTTTTTGTCAACTTGCAGCACCTCCATGAACTCTTCGAATTCAGCCTTGGGCACTACTCCCCCGCTTGCTTCTTTGTGTCCGCGAGCAAAAGACTGTCCAAGTCGCTCTCTCAAAGTCGGGTCTTTTGCTCGAGACGCTTCTTGACGAAGAATCTCAATGATGTTGACTGGCGGGTCTCTACCCCTGGCGCATCGTGGAACGCGACATGAAAAGTTGACCAGGCCTGGTAGATATCCTTCGTTGGCTACTAGCACGACTTGAAGCCTCGCTGAGGTCAAGTGGCCTGCCCAGCGCGTCGCAATAACAGGATGGACCTGAGCTTCTGAATTGATGCGAAATACGGCGATTCGGCCGTCAGCAGAAAACTTGGGTGCAGTGTGAGTGCACCTCATGACTTCTGAATTCACTTCCGCTCTTGATGTGCGTAGTGTCTCTTTGTTGAGAAGCTCCTTTGGGGACGAGGCTGCAATCAATGCTCTCCATGCCCCGGGCACGTCGTAAGCTGCCGTTCGCCGCGGAGCGTTAATGAGCGACACAGCTGAATTTATGGCCGTCTTGGTGTACATCTTGAACGTCGCCTTCATGTCTGGAAAAGGCGGTTCCCATTTAAGAGTGTTGCCTAAATCGCCATGTGTTCCCATAGCGCACAGCCAGTCGCACGCTTCCTCAACGCCCTCATGCAAGTCACGACAGATGAGGTAAGTCAGTAACGAGCTTGTAACCACCGGTGGGCTATTGCAGGCATTAATAAATGTGGCATTCTTGGGATGGTCTTTTTCTTCTGCGTGGTGATGATCGATTACCAAGGCACGATGCGGTTCGCCGATAAGAGGCGGCGACTCTTGTGAGCCTTGATCGAGGACAAAGATGAAAGCTGGTTTGTAAGAGGCCATTGCGATACGTGATTCTTCACTGTGGACATTGCGACCCTTTTCTAGTACGTAGGCGGATATCAACTCAGGGTCAAGGCCGAGTAGTATGAGAGTTTTCCTCAGAATAGCTCCAGAGGTAAGCCCATCGGCATCTTTGTCTGGAACAATGAGAGTTGGTTGAGATGCAGCAACGCTATGAGATATTTAGTTTGAAAGACTTTTCAATGAAACTATGCCTTCATTCGAGAGTGTTGGCATAGCCAGTATCAGGGGTAACCTACCAGTCTTTTATGAATTTTCTTGCTGCCTCAATCTGATCCTTCGGCGCTGGCCATATGATGTTTCCCTCACTATCTCTCCGTGAGGGTGTTAGGTGATATTCAGGTACACTTATGGTGGATTTTGACGATCGAGACTTCTTGGGACTTGGCGTGTCTGCTTTCAGGGTTTCAGTCCCTGCACTTCTTTTCATGGCGAATTGTCGAACAATATTGAGGGATGATGGACTTCTATAGAAGTTGGAAGGGGCAAGTATTTGGACTCTTAAAGTCAGTCTTATTGAAGACAATGATGTAAGGGGACGCATGGTGTTGGTGACTATGAGACGTTAGTCTCGAGTCCATCATCATTGATTTGATCTGGCTGAGAAAAGAAAATTGTCGTCATAGAAAAAGAGTGGCCGTGCAATCCACAGCCACAGACACTAGCCACGAGATATTGCTCAAGTTACTTAGCAGCAAGTAATTCATTAGGTTAGTAGATAAAAAATACTGGGTTGTTTGTATCTTTTACGGCTGTAGGCTTATTTATTCACATACATACCATAAATATGTCAAACTGTAGTAGGGCCATGGTCAACTCTGCTTCTCCTCTTAGTCCTTGGCAAGTCTCGATTCTAAAACACAAGCTTGGCCAAACAACGTCGCTCGAGCCATGAAAGAGTCGCCAGTCAACCGATTTCAGTTGGAGATTGAGCCCTCAGACCTTGGTTTGAATTTTGTGACACAATGTTTCTGCTTGCAAAGAGTTAATATTCGAATGCATGCGGAAAGGCTGTTGTTAGGAATGCGGATCGGACACTAAACCCCTGGGACTCTGCCGCCTGGTTCTTGAGACATGGCACTGATTGGGTGGCTGTCAGGAATGTCATGAGACGAGGCTTTTCACTGACCTCTTTCGGGATCACAATTTTCGAGCAATCGTCAAGAAATGAAGGCAGTGGCTGAAGCTTGTCGTCAAATGATCAGCCCCTAGGACAATAGCGTCAGGGTCATCAATCTAGACACTTGGGACCTTGCCCTGACTACTTAAGCATAGGCTGCGCACCTTTGGTTACTCTGGTAAATAATACATGGATCTTTGATTTCTAGTAAATTACATTCACATCAAGATGAAGTATTCCGTCCTACTGTGCCTTCTCTCCGCTGCTGGAATCGCGGCCCAAGCAAAAAGCTGCAGCGAGGTAGATTCTTGTCTCAAAGCGGCACCACAGAACGTGAGTCAATCTTTTCAGATGTCACAGCTATTATTGACCGTTGTTTGTAGCCTGATGCCTGCGGCAGTAATGACCGATGCCATTGCGGGACACGCAAGGAGATTGCCAAGTAGGTTCAACGTGAAGTGTTCTCAACCATTAGCTAACAAACCATCAACTACAGCTGTTTCGTCAACTGCGGGCATGATTCAAGGGCAAAGGCAGCGGAGGATGCCGTGGAGAAATATTGTTCGGTATTGAGAAAGCGAAAGTCCTGGTTTAGGTGAGCATCGATTTGTCAATAAGAGAAATGGTTTCCGTTTGTTGTGAGTTGCGTTTGTATAATCAGCGACAGTAATAAATGTACAATTAAAATAGCTATTTATTGAGAAAAAATGTCCAAAAAGACAGAAGATATCATTCTATTACATGGATTGTGTCGCGCGTCGCAAGTCTGCATCTGGGCTTCAGCGCCAACCAAAGCTCGGAAAACCGACGCTGACAAGGCCAATCATCCAATCAGAATGGGGTTCATGGTAAATCTTCTTCCGGAAGAGTATATGACGCAAGGTGACATGCCACTATTCCAGTATTAGCCATCTCGCTAGACTCGCTTCCCTAGGTTTTACAATGCGGCTCGGAACCTCGGAGCTAGAAATATATATATATTCTTGCAAAATGTCGAGACCAAAACAAAAGAAACTTTGAATCCAAGCTCATCGGAATAACTTGCATTTAATTCCTCTTCTCCATTGCCATCATGGCAGACACTACCGAACCAGCATTGCGCCATCATGCCGCCCATAAAGTCTTCGAAGAACTGGGCCTCGTCTCGCTCTATCGTTCCACCAAAGATGTAAAGATTCTTTGTGTACAGAGATTCATTCGTCTCTTTGCATATGGCGGGTCTACTCTTGTTCTAGTCGCCTTCCTACAAGAGCTTGATGTATCAACAACTCGAGTCGGCCTGTTCATGACCTTGACGCTGATCGGCGATATCATCATTAGCTTTTTGCTTGCACTATTCGCTGACGGTATCGGTCGACGTGCTGTTCTGGCTTTGGGAGCAATTCTTATGACCGCTAGTGGAATCGTGTTTGCTACGTCTAGCAATTACTGGGTATTGCTGGCAGCTGCAATTTTCGGCGTTATTAGCCCTGCGTAAGACACCGACGAACACCGCGTGACTTCTAATGTTAACAAGGCTTCAGTGGCAACGAGATTGGACCTTTTCGTGGTATCGAAGAGAGCATAATTGCGCATCTCACCGATGCAGCTAGGAGAGGCGATGTCTATGCCTGGTACAGCCTCTCCGGTACTGCTGGCGGCGCTTTCGGGCTCTTGACTTGTGGTTGGGTCATTCACTACATGCGTGTCAATCTCGGCATGGATGTTGTTCGGGTCTATCGCAATGTATTCTATGCATACTCTGCGATGGGAGTGCTCAAGTTAATCTCGGCCATCGTTTTGAGCGCTGCCGTTGAAGTACAACACGAGCCCGAGCAGCAATCACCAGCATCAACATCAAACAATGATGAAGAGACTCCTCTCCTCCCCGGTAATACTCAAGATCAGAATGCGGACCAGCCTCAGCCGAAGAAGCAACTCCGGGCGAGGATATCTCGTGAGAGTATCCCAACTGTCGTGACCTTGTGTACACTGTTCGCTTTGGATAGCTTCGCTTCAGGACTCGCACCTCTGTATGTATCACCGCGGAATCCTTGATCACTGTATGAAGGCTAATGGTCATGATAGTTCATGGATCACTTTCTACTTCAAGTCCCACTACCACCTCGAAGAAGGAAAGCTTGGGTCCATATTCTTCACAACCAGTATCATTGCCGCTGCATCCATGCTGGTAGCATCGTCCCTCGCTAAGCGGTTTGGCAATGTCCGTGTAAGTACTCTATGAACGCCCTCTGCTACTGGATATCTTAACTAATGTCCTAGACCATGGTTTTCACCCATCTTCCCTCTGCTGTCTTCTTGGCCCTAGTTCCTATCCCCAACGAGGTTCATCTATCGGTTCTGTTCCTCATTCTTCGCTCCTGTACCCAGTCTATGGATGTTGCACCACGCTCAGCATTCCTTGCCGCCATCATCCTTCCAAAGGAACGGACTGTTGTTATTGGTATTATCAACGTAGCCAAAACCACTTCGCAGAGCTTGGGACCACTCATCACTGGACTGTTGGCGGATTCTAACTATTTCTGGGTATCTTTTATCATGGCTGGATCTCTCAAGGTATGCTATGATCTAGGCTTTCTTGGTCTTTTTAAGCATCATGAGCATGCAGAGGCAAAGAGGAACCTCCAGGAAGATGAGACTTAATGGCTCAGATTATTAACAGGGTACACCTTTCAATGGGACAGGTGACGAAAGAAATGGAACTATATATTAAACTGATACTGGTAATGGCGGATTTAAGGATCAACAACCGCGAATATGGTTGGCCTACACATTATCCTGTACGGTATGATCTAATCTATGTCCAAGAAGAAAGCAATATTACCCAAACGTCTAGTACATACTTCCTCCCAACGCCTCTGCACTAATATGAGATCTCTCGCCAACTGCCTTCTTCACAACCATGACGAGTTCATCAAGAGTGCTCAAGAACCGGACAAACGCATAAACAGCCGCAGACCACTGTCTTCCCTCTGGTCCAGACAAGTACTCCTTCACATTACCCTCGTCATGCATATCTCCCCGCCACTGTCTAAACTGCATCGCCCTGCCTACCAACGGCGTTGGTAGAATTGCCGGGAGTGGTTCTCCAGAGATCAAGGAGTGCTGAAGAAGCGTCAAGGTGGACATCAGATCGGCAATCACATTCTCGTCACCTGCGCCCACGCGGTTCAAGAATCGTTCGCGGACTGGGAGCGGTAATTTTGTAACACCAAGACTGAACTGCGCAAGAAAGACGTTGAGGTTGTTGCACAAATGATTTGCACGACCAAGAGTTTCGGTATCGATGTTTGAGGTTGTGAATTCGAACTTGGTCTTCTGAATGGGGATGACGATTGAGTTGAGTAGCTCTTCGGTTGTTGTCGCTTCTTTCTCGATTACCTCGACAAAATCGTTGGGGGGCGAACGCCAGACTGATATAAGCAGAGCGTAGCGATCTCTGATGCTCGATAGTTGACTAGATAGAATCTGTCGATAATGTCTGTTTCCAGATAGCGGTCGAGGAAGAAGCGAAACAAACACGGCTGCAGCAAAACCAATAAGGACGAGAAGAATTCGCCGCCAGAAGACATCGTATCCTACTCCTGGGTTACCATAGCTGGGAATATGCGTATCGACCCAACTATATGACACGACCATATACATAGTTGATGTAAGCATGATACCGGCTGCCAGATGTTCAGGCGGTGCGAACAACCTCCACCACATCATTGCAATAATGGCGACGGCCATGATAGCTGATAAGCCATATGGATTTCCAGGGCCATTGGCAGATCCGATGTACCAGCAAACTAGACCCAGTACACCTCCAGCAACTGTGCCAAGAGTACGAATGAGAATTCCAGTATTGAAGTCGGACATATATGGCTCAAGAGCCATCTGGGCCATAATCAGAGCCCAGAGTCCCTTTTCTTTATAGTAGAAACCAGCAGATGAGGGAATAACGGCCGGAATAGCAAGGGCAATACTCACGACTAGAGCACGCAGGGCATAGAGACCCTCAACGTCCGTGAAGAAGTTGATCAATGCCAGGAAAATAACACTCGATTTGCTGCGCTGGCGACTAGTCGGCTGTTGCATGCTTTCCAGAATAGCGGCCGCTGTTCTATCACCCTCAGGTTCTTCCTTTTCCTTGGGTTTCTTGCTGAAGAGTCCTCGTTTTCTTTCGGGCTTGGATATGACCGACATGGTTCGAGCTAGATCCGTACTGTTGGGAATAGTTGAAGGTGGTGCATCCTGGGAGAAACCAAGCGTGAAGATATTCTGGAGACCTTTGGGAAGCCATGCCCGTTTCGAAGTTCGGACTTTCTCGATTTCGATGGCCCTTTCAAGAACGGCGGAAACATTCTTGGAAAGGTTGATAAGTCGTTCTTGATAGAGGAGGCCAGACATCAAGCCAAGAAGGGGAGGGGCGCGACGGTCATCGTATATGACCTTTCCGTCAGCATCGAAAAGATGAGCATGAGGAGCAACCAGTTGTTCAGCAGCTGTGTCCTCGAAATCTTCAAGTGCATCCTGTAGAGCTTCAAGAATACGCTCGTGTTGAGCTACAGCATCATCCTGAGAAGGCCCCGAGAATGCTTGAACAATCTCCTCGATGCTTTGTCCCAGAGTCTGCAACAGAGGAGTAGCGCAAGACGACAGGGCATCAATCGTCTTGATGATCATCTCCTCTGTATCAGGGTGTCTCGTAATCTCTCGTAGATCGGCGGCTTTGGCAATATGATATGCCAGCGGATGCTTCTCGTTGTCAGAGTTCTCAAGCTCCTCGGCAGCTTTCGTCAGAGCAGCATTCTTTGCAAAAAGCTCTTCACGCGATATCGACAGCTGCAACAATTCTCCGAAAGATACCAGGACTTGTCGCAACGGCTCGCGTAAAGATTTGATATCTTCAGGGCTCCATCTTTTGTACGAGAAGTCCATTGGCAGAAACTTGATGGCAGTTTCTATGCTCTTGAAGGACACAGTCAAACCACCCTTGAGTTCCTGTAGCCGCTCCGACTCGAATCTAGTCCTTGTGCTGAAATGCCAACTTAGAGCCTTGATGTAGCCGTTCATGGGACGAAGTAGGTCTGCCATGCTTCCGAGGGTGATTTGTGAGGTTGACTGAGGGAAAAGCACTAGGTTGCACACCACGCCAACGCCAACTGCGATGGCGCTGGGGAGAATCAAGACTCTTGGGAGAGTGCCTTTAAAGGTGGGTATAAGCGGTGCGATGGTAAGATAGATGTCTGAAACTATCAAGGAGAACAGTGACACGAGCATCAAGTTGGGGGCAGCAACTCGGAGCCGGGACTAGAGAGGTCTGGTCAGTCGTAAGTTCACTCTATAGTGCAATTTACATACCATGAAGTACACAAACAATCCCATCATGCAGAAATACGTGACCGAAACTCGGGTATCGAGCATGAACCCTTGGTAGATGGCGATTTGCTGGTAGGTTGCCTGGCCAGAAGCTTGGGCAACGTTTGTTGTGTTCTGAGGCGCTGATTGCTGCAATTCCATGTATCGTTGCTGTAAGTCAGCCTGGGGTCTCGTCGCCAAAGCTGCTTTCATTGTAATGGCTCCCCAGCCCCAACCGAGAGCCATGCCGAAGCATATCATGACGCCAGCTGCGAAATGGATGAAAACCACGCCAGATGGCGGCATAATAAAGAGGACGACACTAGAGAGTTGGTAAGTGCTTGGTTACAATAGAGATGCTCTATGCGCTCCGTAGCCGTACCATCCGAAGAACGCCGCTTGTCCGAGCACCCGCAGCGTATCGTTGATGAATATAAAGATCGTAAGTATCCAGACCGCCAGAGAGCATTTGAACAGAATTTTGAGGTCTTTGGCATTGAAATGGTCCAGCCACGCGGGAAGTCTCTTGGGGTTGTTGAAAGCGTGAAAAGCCGCTTCCTCGTCACCCATAGAGTCCTCCCCTTTCGTTTTAGACCGCCCGAGCCTCATTTTAGCTCGGCCGACAATGTTTTGGGTGATGTTTTGGTGACAAGTTTTAGAGTTTGAGGAATGTGGAACGGAAGGGAGTGGCGTTTATTTATTAGCTACTTGTCCATGCACCATCGGACCATGTTTTCAGCTTCATTTCGTGTACCCTGCACTAAGACAAAATAGTAACCAAGATCTTATCTAAACGCTCAACCCTTGCATGTGAAGGATCGTGAAAATCCTACGAGAATCCGCAGCATTAGATCTACTTCTTTAATTCTCTTTCGAGACTGGTCTGCAATTTATTCATTCGATCCCTTAGACTAAGTGGACAAAGTCGTTGAAATGCCAAGGATGGATCCTAGCTAGCCTCGTACGCTTGCCAAGCACAAGTTCGGGCCATCTACCCTGCATAAGATGGAAAATAGGACGGAAAGCAATAAAAGCATGTGTTACAAGAAATAATAGGAGTGAAAGCCATGGGAGTGAGATGAGTCAGTTGGTAATCATCAAGATGTATGCTATAAACATTGCCAAGAAAGTATACCGACCGCTGTATACATAGTCCACTATTACGTACACACGCAGTGATATGGCAGGTACCCGAGAGGGAGGTATTAGGTAGGAATTACTTTCCCTAGAAGGATCTATATAT
>JABFFJ010000386.1:0-50699 GCA_013623715.1 Fusarium verrucosum
TAATTAAGGCTTAAATTAACTATATTAATATACTAAATAGTATCTTTAGTATATTTTTTTTAATTTTTAAGTAATTAAGTTAGATAGTCTTAATAGAGAGGAATAAGCTTATTTATCCCTCCCTAGGGAGGGATAAGTAACTTATAATACTAACCTTATAGTAAGAAGGTTTAACTTAGGTAGCTATAAAAGGGTTAATTATGACCTTTATTTGTATTTTTATATATTCTTTATTAAGGTTCAGGGCTTCAAGAGCCTTTTTTTTCCTTAATAAAAATAACGACTTAGCCAAGACAGGATCAGCGTTGTATGGCATCTCCTACAGCACGGCGTTAAACCAAGCCAGTTCACAGTTCCTCGGTTGATACTGTTACGACAATGGGCACTTGCGATTTGTGCATTGTCGCTTGCTGAGCCTTCCATCTACGAATCGCCATTCGACCTAATTCCCACCACGTATTCGGCCGGCATCTTAGACTCATTCTTCTTTCAGCAGGTGCCTGGAAGAGATCTTGATATCTCTGATATACCACAGCTACGTCAATTACCTATTATTCAATCTGATGAATGGGAAGATTGGCAGCTTTACTTCACGGCAGATGCTATCTGGGATGATGGCAAGTGGACACTGAGTAGTGACCTCCACAGACAGCGCTTATGTCAAGAGATTTGCACGTCATTTGCATCATTACGGGAGCTCGGTCAAAAGCTACGATATAAAAGAGTTATGCAGGTTAATGAGGAGTCAACCTGTCAAATTGACCTAGTCATGGTCGAATTAGCGGAGCCACGAATATTGAAGGTCCCTTGTTGTAGGGTCACTATCATAAGCACTTCCAGAGTCATCGGAACTATCTCGGCACGATGGAAATGGGCATTGAGTCATGATATATGGTTGGGCACTGACGACAGCTCATCCAAGGAAGATTATCCTAGATGGAATCGATTGGATCACTGGGGTCGCGTAGGCTTCTGGTCACTCCCTCAATCATTCTGGGACATCCGTAAACCTCGAGAAGCTGGTCCAGAATGTATGCCGAAGCATGATTTGGCACTCTCGTGTCTTTCTGACGCTCAATGGGCTGTACAACTATTGGGGGAATCACTCGCGCAATTCCTCAGTTTACCACCCATGTCAACTCTATCACTCCCCATATCTCCAGCCAGCTCACAGCGGGACTATCCTGTGTCCCATTTACCAAGGCCGAGCCATAAAGATCTATCCTACATGGGTTTTGACTTCGCTTACATGAGCGTACGTATTCAATGGCTCAGAACCTTGGCGCTCATGCATAAGGCAGGCATTTTCAATCACGATACAGTTCCAAAAGGGTTGCTATTGGAATTGGGTAGTATGGTTGAGATCCTACCTGGGGCTAAAGATCTGTACAGTTGGGACCAGGATAACGCTGCCATTCAAAGCCATGGCATCATGCCTGCAATTCTCGAGGCAGCATATCTGGGCCCTCAAGGCAAGAATATCCTCGAGCCACTTGTCCAGGAAAACAGCCAGTGGGTAGTTGATGTTGTTTCATGGATTGAGCAGGTGGACACGGGAATCTTCACTTGGTCTATGGGTCAAGATGCGCCACTATCATTCACTCGAGCCTTCGAATCATTTCGAGAGGTAGGAGCTTCTGATGGTGAAATGGAAATTTTAGAACTATCATTGGAAATTGCTCGCGAGAGAGTTGTGGAGTTAGAGTAGCCGGCCAACTAAAGACTTTCTTTGCTCACGGGCTTCCTCTCGGGCGAAGAGCCTACTAACGCGCCTTTGCCTTTTCGTCTTTAGGTCCTCCGTATACACCAGAGGAACTCCTATCCTCTGCAAGATCCTTCAAATACACACTTATTTGGATCACAGCAGAAACCCGTGGTACTCGGACGAATTATGTGTGTCAAACGATCCAATAGTTGGGAATAGTCCGAAATGCATGATTAAGTTATTTATATGGACAAGAAGACCATCAGAATCAAGTTCACTTCCTCAATGTCCCCTTGATCTGAGGCTTGAGGTACTTCTCAATATACTCATCGTTCCTCCAACCAGACCAGTCAGGCTTCTTCAGTCCCCAAGCATCATCAAACTCCTGAATTCCCTGGCGAGTATAGTAACGACCAACAACCACCCAAATAAACCAACTTGCCTGAATCTCAGGAAGATATTCCGACAGGCAGCTCACATATTCCTTGGCAGTGTTGTAATCGGCACCATTCATAGCGTGGCCGAATTCAGTCAGCATGACTGGGAAGACCTCAGCGACATTTGGATCAGATTGGTTCATGGCCTGGAAACCCTTATTGTAAAGATTGTAACGAAGTGAAGAGCAGCTGGTCCCCTTGTTCTCGTAGTTGTGGATCTCCAGAACAAGTTTATCCTTTCCATAGCCGACAAAGTCATTTCGGTTAAAGACTTCACCTCTGGGCTCAAGTCTGCCTCCATTGTAGAGAGGGGTCACGTAGGTGTCGTAGTTCATGCCGGAGATAATAATGATTGCTTGAGGGTCAGCCTCGTGGACTGCATCAGCACCTTGACGCATAAACTTGTACAGGTCACTCCAGTGATAGGACTCCTGGCGCAGCTTAGAGTTGTTTGAAGGCTCACGTGGCTCGTTGCGAAGAGATTGGGTGACCTTGGCGGGCCATCTCTTGCTCTGATATGAGTCAGTATCATACTTGGCAATCCAGAACGGAGAGAGGATTTACGTGAGCTGCCATGAATTTACCGCCTCGAACCCATTTGGCAGTGTCAAACTGGGTATCTCCCCACCAGGTGTTACCATCGTTACCGCCGCAGCACCATTTACCCTCGCTGATATGGTTATCAAGGTTAATGTAGATTTGTTGACGAAGACATTCAGCAGCAATGGCGTCGTAGACCTACACGGTGGTTAACATTGTCAAAGTGCAAAGTCATACATGAGTGCGGCTCACCTGAAGTCGTGTTGTCTTAGCCGTGAAGGAAGGGTTATTCTTCAGCACCTTCTGAAGAACAATCGTACCATTCTCCTTTCCAAGACCCTTTTCGAATGCAGTCTTGAGGTCAATATCTTTACCGTTATTGGCATAGATCTGGTCAACGAGTTCAGTGGCAAACGTGAGGCGAATAGCGTTCATGCCAATGCTCTTGATATCGGAGAGAACATTCTTGACAGATTGATACTGAAGACCTTCGGGGATCATGACTTCTCCATGACCAGGCCAGTTGGCTCCAGCAAGGCTGATCTTGTCACCCTTAGAGTTGACGATCCAACGGCCAGAGGTTTTGAAGGGACCATTTGGCCATGCTGCTACGGCATTGCCAATGAGGCAGCTGAGTGCCAGAAGAGGGCTGAGAAACTGTTTCATGATGAAGTAAACAAGAAAGCTCACAGTTCGGCTCGAATCCAGAGTCACGCGCCAGGTGGAAATCCTTGAGACTTTATAGCTTTGCGAAAAACTATCATTTCATACTAGAATACAACTATGGTACGAGAAACAAGGATCATAATTACCAGGAAAGACGATTATTCACTCAAAACAGGCTAGCAACCTGTCGATCTTCACGTTACTCAGATGCTCCCCATTCCCGTATATTTACCCTTCCACTCTCAATGCAACTCAGGTCTCCTGGCGCTTTTCGGCTCCGATATCCCCGACCCCGCAAATTCTTGGACAAGATGCGGGGATGATATCACGAGTTCTGTCAAGAACAAACCGTCCTCGGCAATGGCTACGCTAAGAAGGTAGTCGGAGCAGGTGAGGGCGAGAATGAACCATGAGATGGAGTGGTGACCCGGAGCTTTTCCCTCCAGGGAATCGACAAGCAATTTATGGATGTTAGAACCGGGGGAGAGTCCAAAGCCGATTAGTCCGCTTAACGGCGCGTGGCTACAAATTATCCGGTGCGATGTGACCTGATGCTTTGAACCCTGATGCCTGCAATCCACCTATATTCAAACCTTAAACCCAAGACTTGACTCCTGATCCAGGGTAAGTGATGAAACCGAATCGAACATCATGTGAAAAGATGGGACATAAAGAAACTGACTATGAAAAGAACATAGGGCTCAGATATCTAGGTGTAAGAATGGACCTCGGAATTTTTGAATTATTGTGTCTTATAATCGTGGAAAAATACTGTGTTCTGTTTTTTCTTATACAGCCTTGAGCTTATTTCTTCATCCATAACTTAATTCTTTTATCAGTAGTCTCGCCATACGCAGGCAAGTACTTTTGAAAAGACTCTCTAACGAGTAGCAGTCTCTGGCTTCTGACCCCAAACAACCTTTTGCGCAAAATATCCGTGCTGCTTTCCAGCCTTGATTTCCCTTCGGAACTGAGCGATATAAACAAGAATCTCCTCTCTCGTCCATCCTAAGGTATGCGCCATGAAGAGAACAAAGCCCTCACTATCAGTCTCAAGACCATATTTAGTGTAAGCGCCCATTCGCTTCTCCACGGCGTCTTTAGGCCAGGTGCCGATGGGGTTCTGAAAGGATAGTCAATATCGTAACTCAGTAGCTTTGGGAAAATGTCTTACTCTAAAGTCAAACTCCTGGATGTTGATAAAACCAGCTGCCTCCATACACTTTCGCTGGATGCCGTCCTCGACGACAGTGAAATTCACTTGCATCTTCTTGCCGCCCTCGGTGAAGAACTTACCCCAGTGTCCCATAGCCGAGTCAGATTCAAGAGTGCCATCATCACTGGTGATGTTGCATGAAGCCTCGTGACTTTCGACCCAGCCGCCAGGTTTGCAGACCCTGTAGGCTTCAGTAAAGAAATGGTCCCAGTCTTTGATGCTGCCCATTAGCCATCTAGCGTGGAGAAAGTCGGCGAAATCGGACTTGAAAGTCCACTCGCGAGTGCAGTCCTCAATCTCACTAGGGCTTCGGTTAGCTGAGTTCTATAGAGGATAGATGGTACATACAACTGCACATTGGGAGGGACCCAGGACGGTTGGATGGGAGAAAGATCAGTTCCAATGATTTCAGCGCTGGGATATTGGTCCGCGAAGTCACTGTAGATATCATTAGTTTGTGACATATGTTTGATAGGGCATGGTCATTTACATGGCCCAGATTCCTGTACCGCATCCGATGTCGATAGCTTGCTAGAGAACTATCAGTACGCGATGGGTCAACAAAGCAAGTGAATTACCTGGAGTTTCTTTTCGTCCAAGGGAGCAAGGTGGATCTTGTCTCCCATTCCGAGAGTAAGAATATGATGGCTACAGACCTGATCAGGACCAATTATGCTGAGCGCCGCCAAGAGAACTTACGTGAGATCCATCAATTCATTCTGCTGCTCATCGTTGGAGCCCCTTGGTGAAACCGTCAGCGGGAAGGTAATGCAGAAAGAGCTGTATAACTATACCAGTACTGAGCATTTCCCTGCTCGCTATGATATGTGCGACCATGAATTGTTCTGTACTCCAGGATACTAGAGGTGATGGATGCTGTAGAAGAAGCATTATCCGAGTCAAAAGCAGAGTCGTAATCCGCATTATCACCAGCCTCTCTTTCAGCCTGTTCTTGTTGCTTCAAACCTGAGTAAGCATCACCATCGTATCAAGCTGACTTCATGAACAAACCTCATTGATCTGCGCCCAGTGCTGCGGGTCAAGAATGGGAGCGGATGTGGCGGCGGGTGGAGAGGACGCGGCTGCGGGGGAAGCCCCGGCGGTCCCGGGAGTAGCCTCGGGAGCAGCCGAAGCTTGACGGGTCGGTTCAGGCGCTTCAGACATTGTTTGCTTCCAAAATAAGGAACCCTAGTACCATAAGCACAATCTACAGTAGGTAGTATGAGAAAAGAGAAAGTTAACCAAGACGTCAGGTGGACATTTGAGGGATTAAAGAACGTGTAACGGCAAGCGAGTGGGCTGACTGATTAGAGGGGATGATGGCACGGACTAAATGCCTGTTCCATTGAACCCTTGCTGGGATAACTCTCACGATTGGCCTGCAAAGTTCTTGAATCGTCCATAATGGGACATCCCTTCGGTTCAGTGTCTAGTTCTGGAAATCAACGTATAAGAGCGGCTCAACAGCCGCTAGTGGCTTGATCTTGGCCAAGACAAGATAGAAAAGAGAATATCAGATTGAAAATATGATACGCAGATATACGGTAGATGACGAACTAGAAGCAGTGGCTGATGAATTGCATAACGCTTGGGGCCTGTAATGACGGTGGTGGGGTTTCTGACCTCGGATATAGCATCCAAGTTCGGTTAATAGTCGAGATACCTAAACGCCATTATTGACCGTCGAAAGGTTATTGTTAACCAGAAAATCTATATAATTCCCTCCGAGGAGAAACTCTTTATTTACATAGTTCGCTTGCCTTTGGATAAGCTGAACGTGCATGCTCTTCATCATCAACATCGCCAACATGTAACCCCATCGCCATACCCCGCGCCATATGAACAAGCATGTGACAATGGAATGCCCATATTCCCGGGTTATCAGCTATCAAAGCCAACACCACATGACCTCGTCGAGGGACACTCACGGTGTCCTTGCGCAACGGAAAGTCGAGATTGAGGCCATTTGGAGGGTCTTCACCAGTATATGAATTATAACTTCCCCAGCCCCCACGACCCGGATTTCTGTATGAAGATAGGACATAGAAGGAATGTCCGTGAAGGTGAAATGGATGTGCACCGTCGTCCAAGTTGTTGATTATGATGTCAACTCTTGTAGGATTCTTGGGTGATATGCTGATGAATGGGATGAATTGGTTTTCATCCCAACTTGATCGGTTTTGCGCAATGAGAGGGGGGTTTGATGGTTTCCAGGTGGTATGGTTAATGAAACCGACTGGGGCGTAGTCCATATGCGAAAGCTTCTCTGTTTTTGCGTACAGAAGAATTGTCTGCTCTGCCTTTTCTGGTAGGTGAGATACCTTCGTGGCAGCCTTGAGATTTTGTGTATCAAGTACTTGCATCTCACTGGTGACCTGTTCAGGATTCGATGGCTGCAGGCCGTGGGTAAAAACTGGGAAGCTTTGAATGGGGTTCAATGCTGGGTTGGGATAGCCAAAGTTCCTGTCAAAGTTTAGTAAGTATTCGGGTATGGACTGACGATCAACTAGATGCCAACTTACTCGTCATCCATATATATGGTAAGCCACCGGTCTTCCCAATAGCCTTCCGTCCACTCGATATCGATGTCGACACGCTCAGCAGGATAGAGAATGCCAACGGTTTCAGTCGCCTCGGCCTGGACATCAAACCCCCCATCCACACGAATGGGTCGGACCTTTGCCCCATCAACTCTGATGGAAAAGCCTGCTATGGACCCTGTATTGACGACCCTCAGTCTTGTTGTCCTTTCTGCTGTTGGTATCAGAAGCGGCTTCATTTGCTTCATCGCAACTTGAGAGCAAGAGACTGGCCTTGCCGGAACAGCCATGGAGCAGTCGAAGCGTCCCTGGCCATTCACTAGCAGGGAATCTGGAACAGGCTCGTTTCCTCGACTCCGTGCATCCGCATACCAGTTCAACACTTCGGTTTGCTTTTGATGAAACCAATCCCCGACCATGAGTAAGTAATCTTCTGGTGGTGGATTGACCTCATCTGGTGAATGTACGATCAGTCCACCCCAGAGTCCATCGGCGCGCTGAACATCGGAGTGGCTGTGCCACCAAAAGGTTCCTTTCTCTTGCTCGCCTATGGTAAAGTTGTAAATGAAACTGCTACCGGATGGAATGGGACATTGTGTAAACCCCACAGCACCATCCATGGCATTTTGGTTTTGCATCCGCAGTCCGTGCCAGTGCAAGGATACACCTTCATCATGGAGACTATTGTGAACTTCAATCACAAGGCGGTCACCAGACCTAGCCTCGATTAGTGGTCCTGGAAAGTCATCTGCCATAGTTAGCGAGATCAAACACGATGAGGGATCGGCGACGCTACCGTTGACAAGATATACACTCTTCTGGACACCATCTGGTGACCTGATTCCCGTCGTGATGGTCCAGTTAAAGAATAATGTTGTTGGGGGACGAGAAGCATGATCTTGAGGATGGAGTCGGTAACCAAGGTGGCCTTTCTCATCGCTGTCGGGAAGCTTGCCTGATGGGCGGTGTAGTGTAGTAATGACTCCGGATGCGGATAGTAGCGTGGTCGCAATGATAGCAACTATCCATAGAAGACTGCATGAGCGGCATACCGAGGATGCTACCCGATACTCTCGGGTTTTCCCGTCTTGCTGCAGTTCAAATTCCTCGAGTAAAGCATCTGCTTCTTCATCATGGGCGACCATCTCGGATGAATGACCCTCAACCCACGTTGAAAGAAAACCACCAGTGAAGGGCTTTTGTATAAGCAGGTGGGTGAGTGAAGATGGAACCCCATTTTTGTGCCGACAACCGTTTCCTAAAAAGAATTTTCCAATCGCTTGTGATGATCAAGTGGCGCCGCAATGATGCATCCCCTCTGTCGTGGTCAAAGTATAGTTGGGTGGTATTGATGACCTTTTGCTTCAGCAAACTAGAGGGATTAAGAAGGTATCTGGAACCGGCATGTGATGTTTACCAGTACCTAAATGCAGGGATTATTTATATGTCGATAAGAGCGATAATAAGTATTTCTTATTAGCTTGACTGATTGATTATTACTGGATGATCGGCTTTGACAAAATCCCATGACTCGGTCTGAAACTGGAGTGAACAGATCTACCACGAGATCGATCCGCGCACGCTGATTGGTTGCACAACCAACGGCATGATCAGACAAAAAGTCGGTTAGGGGGTAAAACAACTCCTCCCACTTGGGAAAGATATTCACTGTTGCAGTTCTTATCATCTGCATGATCAACCTCGTTGCTAATCAGAACGACTTGATTAAAAACGTGTGAATCGACAAAATCGATGTCTCATGATTGTCGCAGCATCATACAGATCTCCCATACTACGCTGCTCCACCTGACGAGGGACCCTTTGACGATTATTTCCGATACAAAGACGACATATAAGTTGCCAAGATGAGGGAGTTTCTCGAGTATTGGGCGCTCTGGATTTACCGACTTGTCAAAGACTGGCCCTGGTTATGCGATATGATCTTCCCATCAACATTACGCTTCGTCCTCGCGGCGCTGTTGGCGTCTTCGAAACCGGTTCAGACTGGGACTCTGGCCGATATCGACCATGTTATTCTATTCATGCAAGGTGGGACCTCTCATTAAGTCTCACATGATTCATCTTCTAACACCTGATAAGAGAACCGTGCCTTTGATCACTACTTCGGTACTATGGCCGGAGTTCGTGGCTTTGCAGACCCCAATGTCCAGTATAACAACGGAGTTCCTGTCTGGAAACAGCCAGTCCCTCCTAAACAATACCAAGTCACGGACTACATCACCCCTTGGCACCTCAACTACCTTGGTGGAACATGGCCCGAAGCTACTCAGTGCATGATTGCCGGGGACAACGGCTGGGATGCCAACCAAGCCGCCTTGAACCATGGAGCCAACGACAAATGGGCCATCGCGAACACTCCCTATAGCATAGGCTACTACAAGAAGGAAGACCTTCCTGTTCACTTCGCCTTGGCTGAGGAGTTCACTGTTGGCGACATGTACCAAGAGTCTGTCATTGCTTCAACCAACCCCAACCGTGTCATGTGGATCAGTGGATCCATCAATGTCCCCGGCTCTCCTCAGAAGAAGTATGAAGGAGGATACCCATATATTGACAACAATGAGACTCCTGGTTGCGACAAGAAGGGTATTAACTGCTACCCTCTTAAGTGGACCACCGCTGCTGAGAAGTACGAAGCTGCTGGCGTCTCATGGAGTGTCTACCAAGACGCAGACAACTTTGATGACAACCCCTATGCTTGGTTTGAGCAGTTCCAAGACCCCAAGTCCAAGAATGGATCTACGCTGAATGAGAAGGGCATGAACGGAAAGTCTCTCGACACCTTCTTCTCTCAGGCCGCTAGTGGAACCCTTCCCGAGATCTCATACATCGTTGGACCCATGCAACTTTCAGAGCATCCCCCATATTCACCACATGATGGCTCCTGGCTCCAGCGAAAGATTGCCGAGGCTGTGATCAAGTCGCCCAAGTACTCCAGATCTGTTCTTATGGTTTCATACGATGAGACTGGTGGATGGGCGGATCACGTCAGCCCTTACCACTCTCCTGATGGAACACCCGGTGAATGGATTGATGATCCCTACGGCCAAGCTGGTCGTACTGCCACTGGTCCAGGTTTCCGTGTTCCCTTCTACATCATCTCCCCATTCACTCGCAAGGGTGGCGTTTTCACTGAACACTGCGATCACACTTCTCAAATATCCTTCATTGAGAAGTGGCAGGCTGCCAAGGGCCGTGATGTTACAACCGACGAGATGGTTCCATGGCGCCGTGAAAATATGGCTGATCTTGTCAATGCCTTTGACTTCAAGAACCCAGACTACAGTGTCCCCAACATACCCGAAGCCCCTCAGCCTCATACTAATAGCAAGGGAGACTACGATGGCTCATCGCATTGCTCTTCTCGGTATGGTAACGGCAGACCCCCTGTGCCCTATAATGGCCCTGGTGCGAATAACGATACCGCAAGCCTGGCTGAGAAGGGCTTCAAGCCTGTTCGAGGATTACTCACCGAGGGTCGCACTCTTGTTCTTGAAACCGAAGGTCAAGCTGTGAGCGTTGGGGGCAATAGAGTCACCCTCGGCAACGCGGCCAAGAACCACGATAACGTCAAGCAGGGCTGGGTCCTCCATGCTGTGAAGACTGGTGGAAACGAGTTCACTGTTAGCTCTGCAAGCAACGGCCTATACATCTGCAAGAACCTGAAGCTCTGCAAGGACTCCCGTTCAGCTACTGTATTCACCGTGGACTTCAAGCCCAGCAAGGGACATTCATTCAGAGAACATAAGTCTGGCAGATATTTGGCTCCAACAAGAAAGGAGAAGTTGGGTTCTCGGATGGAGCCGACCTTTTGGAAGATATTCAGTGTTACATACTGACATGCAAAGTCTACATAGCTAGTGAATTAAACACAATGAAACATGTTAATAGTTGGTAATCATTGACGCGGGATTCCTAGTGAAACTATGCTACTTGTACCAATGCGTTGCATCGTACTTACAACAGCAGGTATTGCGCACGACTATGAAGTCACATGTCCAAAGAGAAAGTGAGAATATCAAGTAAAAAGTTCAATCTTCGAGGTCAACAGTTATCGATTAACCTACGCCATAGACAAGCCCAATGCCAAGGTTACTTGATCCATAAGTCATCGTCATCCACCAACAATGTATCAAGCAGTCTTCGCTCTTCTTCATGCTGCTTTCTTTCCTCAAGCTCTACCTCTTTGTCACGCTTCCTGAGGCACCCAAGACATTTTCCTTTTGTGCGGCGAGCGAAGACATCGCGATTACCCATGCCACATAATCCCGGTGGAGCCGTATCTGGGACTAGGTAGCATGCGGCTGCAAATCTTTTTTCTCGGTACTTCTTGTTGCACTTTTTGCAAAGAATTGATATGTGAAATCTATAGCACATGATATGTGTGTAGAAAGCGTTCTGCTAGGTGCCAGGGCTTATTGATAGGAGATCTTAATTCCGTTGTGAGGTGAGATGGGTGTCTTGTAGGAACGAAATAAGAGTTTGGTATAGTTTTTGGTATAACAGATTGGATAAAGGTATACAGCTATTTATTATATACCCTTGGTACACAAACTATGGTTGTTCAACGAACAAGGTATTGACCACTCTGAATTACTGGACTGAATACTCTTAAACTGTATACTAGTACAACTGAACAGAGATTTCTAATAGTAAAGCTAATAATGCCTTGTTCCTGAACATGAATGTGCCAAGGCCTGTATCACTGAAACTGAACTGTTACAAGACACTGGAACAACTCTCCTGCTGACCGATCTTCAGAAGGTAATATGGCACTTAACATTTGTGTCGTCACTTTACGTACATTCATGATCAGCTGATGCATTTGAGGTAAGGAAATCTCTCCTTAAGTAGATTAAATGCTATTGTAGCGGAATTGTGTATCTAACATACTACTTATCCTAGGAAGATTATTTACCTTCTTCCCTGACGGCGTCTACGCTCTTCCTCCTCGCGCTTCTCCCTACATGCTCTGCATTCTGACCCTAGGCTTGAAGAGTTAACTACTTGGATTCCCAAATTGCAATATCCCCACTGAGTCGGGTCTGTGATCTCGGTACAATTATCTTTGCTTGTCGTGTTTGTATATTCAACCCGGCAAACGGGGCACAGAATGGCAGTATAATAGAAGAAGCACATGGTGAAGATATTACTGTTAGTTGAGTGTTGGGAGTTTCTGAGTGCCTATAACGGATAACGTTGTTCTTAGGAGGTGAAAGCTTTGGCTAATTTGTAGAGTGTTGGGACTTGGGATGTGTGTTTTAGGAAATCGATCAGGGAAGCTAGATAGTGGAAGTATATATAAGTAAATCATGGCTCGTGCTATTGCGCCTGACTGTCACAACGCGTATGTAGATAGTAATAGGATGGAGGGACATGCGTCCTTGAATCCCGGATGGCCTTTTCAGTGATCCTGACAAAATGAAGCCAAAATAGTCAGTGTTACGATCTTCTGTGACAGTACCCTCCCAAAGACTGTTTGAACCTGATTCATCCATGTAATAACCTCACATGACCTTGACAGGTTACATTGAGATCACGATCCAGCCTCATTGTCAATGATTGGCGGCATTAACAAGGAATACATGCAGCTGGGTTTCATTGACCAAACCAGCCGCTATCTATGAAGAGGTGAAAGCTCAATCCTTGAAACTAGCATCGATATCATCTACTGCAGGCTGTAGCTCTCTTAATCGTTGCCAATCTTACTGAGAAACAGAAACATGTTTTAGAAGTGAATTACGGTGACGATTGAACGAACATATATTCATTGCTCCATCAACCTTATAACAGAACGTCTCATTTTGCGTGAGGTCAGATGGACACCGCCAGGAGAGTATCACAAATTCACAATACACTGACTGCTCATCATCAATGCAGCTGACCGAGCACTTCTTATCTGAGTTTCAGTTACAAATGGAATGGCAATATTATCGACAGAATATGCCAGTGAGATGACAACATCTTCCATCAAAGTGAGGCTTTAGCCGGCATAACTTGGGCAGAAAGTCGACCAAATCCAATCGCTTTATCTCCCGAGCCAGCCCATCCTTCAATAGTGACAATATCACCATCCTCCAACCAAACCAACTCAGACCCATCGGACAAAGGAAAAGGCTTAGTGCCACCTAGAACAAGTTCAGATAAACATCCACACCTACGAGCCGGATCATGTTCGCTTCCAAACTCGGTGATCTGCTCTATGTTGGATGACAGAGTACCTGTGGCAATCAAGTCGCCGGTGTGCAGGCCACATCCGGCGCTACTATGATGAGCCACCATTTGGAATGGGGACCACTGGAGATGCTTTAGATTAGATTTGCCAATCAGCTCTTCAGTGTGCCCGTCATCCCCTGTAGACTATGTCAGAACCTTGCCTGTAGGAAGGGATGGGGACTCACTTGATAAGAATGAGGACACTCGTACGGCCACATCATCCTGGCATTGAAGGAATGGAATAGGCGTATTTTTACCCCCATTCATACCTTCGGCCTTAGTGGCAATTACCGCCCCAGCCTCCTCCAGAGCCTCAATAGTCACAATCCAGGGTGATATGCTTGTTGCCGTGGCCTTACCATTGAAAGGACCCAATGGTGTCATCTCATAGAACTGAATATCTCGTGCACTCCAGTCATTGACAAGCACAAACCCAAAGATATGGTCCCGTGCTCGTGATGCAGGGGCAGTTTCCCCATATTCCACAGCCTTGGAGATGAAGACTCCCATTTCCAGTTCAAAGTCAAATTTCTGGCTGGGAGCGTATCTGGCGCCCTCGGGGCCGGGAACAATACCATACGGTCGAGTGACCTTCTGGTCGCTGACAATGACGGACGATGCTCTTCCGTTGTATGCCATTGGTAGATCGAAGAAGTTCTGTGGGATTTGCGTGTATCCTGTCAGACGGCCCATCTGATATTGTTACTCAGCATTAACCCTGATAGTGAGAATTTGACGAGACTTGCAGTTTGGGCATGTTCAAGAGAGCAGAAGAAGTCTGTGAAACCGCCGATTTGCATAGGTACGTGCATGATAGTTTCATCAAGGCCAATTACTGCGGCGTCATCTTGGTACAAGATTGAAGACTCATCCCTTAGCATTTCTTGAATTGCGTTCCGAAGGGACTTGCGCTCATTAGAAGGAAGTGAAGCCAAAGCATTCAATGTGGACTTTGCCACAATCATTTATTAGTATCTCATGAATGGTTCATTTCATTGGTGATTCGACTAACCGAGAGCAATGCTGTCTTGACCGAGTCTTCCACATTGAGCCCGCTCTGGATGACAACTCTCAGGTCCAGAACATGGTTACCAATGGCAGTTCCTGGACGAGGATCGACCTATGGCCGGTTAGATTAGCAGACCTAACTACTATGGCAATGTCATTCTCACATTATCCTTTGTATGGAAAATACCGAATGGGATGTTCGATATCGGAAATGGCGAATCATCTGGCACTGGGAAAGGATATTGAACCATTCTGTATTATTAACTGTGCGTTGCTTGTGGTTACGATTGTCAGTCTTGATAGCCTTTCTAAACCAGTATGGAATGCTTGGCTACTTAACTATATACTATCCTCTGAAGGATTGAGTCTGACGTGACCCCTTATAAAGGCATAAGCTGAGTTAAGCCCAATATCATATCACCTCAATGGATTCTTGCTTATTATATGTGCTGCTTCCTATTCGTCGACGGTGACGGGGTTCGGGTATTTGACTTGGAGTGGAAATTCAGTCATGGATGAGGAAGCAACCTCCGGGCTCTACGGAACAACAAACAGCCCATCATGTTTTCCGCGGGACAGACATTTGGAATGACTCATGACATAGTAATGTTGACTGGAGTGTTTACTCAATGGAATCGGGCCGCTCCCCTACTCTCGAAGCGTATATGTAAGCTTCTCCAGCTTATCCTGTAGCTTCTTCACAGACCAGTGATCCCTACCAAACATCTTGACTTTCCCATCCCTTGCCACCAGGAAAAGATTCCTTGCCTCTCGACGACACCCCCAAATCTCCAGGATGCCACCCATTCTCTTTGCAACCCAACAATACACGAAACTCTGCTCTTCCCAATATGCTGCAGCTGTACAGAGCAGCTGACGAAGAATGTGAAAGGCGTTGGAAAGGTCCTTATTGGCAAGCTCGATTCGTGCTGCTATCCGCTCTGGTGTTTCATCCATGGGACTGTAGTAGGCAATATCTTTACAGTCATCTGTCACCTGAAGTTGAAGACGGTCTGGGTTGGGTGTACAGGAAACCAATATTTCTCGACCCCGCTCATCGAGTAGGTCGGCTTGCATGACTGCGTTCCATAGATATCCCACTGTTTCAACTTCTGAACTTTGATTAGCAATGCTTAAAATGGTCTTAAAAAGCTATACTAACCTCTGTAGAGCCGCTTATGGTAGGTTGCATCTGGTCTATTAATCTGACCCTCCCATTCCTTTTTATGGCGTGAGAAATACTCCTCCTTTCTGTCAAGATTTAAGTCGGTGGGAATTTCAGTTGTATTGATGACTGCTTACCTACATTCTCAAAGCCTTCAATCTCTCCATAAGCTTCCGCTCCTCAGGAGTTCCATCGTCTCCCAAGCTATAAATATCCTCCTCTTCTTGTCGATTGTCCAATAGGCCTGGTTCTCGTACGGAGAGAACCTTCATGATCTCGACGCATTTCTTTACTTGTCGTCCAACTTCAAATTTCTCCAGATATGCAACAGTATCAACCTCCATCTCCTCTCTCTTTTTGTATTCAAAAAGCTTGACGTCTTCAAGACCATGGTCCACATTGAACCGGTAGTATCGGTCACTATTAGAGCCAAACTGACCAGCAACACTTCGGTTAGTTCTGTTGGTTCCGGTGACGATTGCCTTCATGGCATTGACTGCCTTGGTTGGTGCTCGAAGCTTTGAGGAGACAGTCTGTATGACAGTAGTACTTTCCATTCGGACGATATGTCCCATACCAGTTCCGAGACTCAGAAAGACTCCAACATCGGATTTGAGTGATAGATGATCATCACCTTCCCACAGACTTCTAGCCTCGTCAAGGATTAGATCACTCGGGTTGTTGTATCCGAAGCCAGCATCCATGTAGCGAATCTCCTTTCCAGGTGGGCCGTGAACAAAGGGCTCGAAAACTGTCAACGCAGCTGACGTTGCTCTTACGGCTTCCCATATAGTCCACGCCTTTGGCCTGGGGTCCAGATCTTCGTGGATATATGTGCGGAGGGCTGTAGCTGTCTGCTGTACTGCATTTTGATATGGTAGCGTGTAAACAACACTAGATCGCCGAATTATGGTTAGCAAGCTGTATTGTTCAGAGATTTCATGGTGGCTTACGTGTTGCAAGCATCGTCCCCAAGGGGGTCAAGAAGTGGTGCATCCTCTTCACCCAGGTACTTTGCAATCACTGCTTTTGTCTCGCGCACAAGAATCTTTGAATCGAACAAATACTCGCCGCTCTGTTGTTTGCCAAAGACGACGCTACCAAGTCTTTGGTATTCGTCGATGCAATCGTCAATGCTCATCCTCATGCGACCAAGCATCAGAGCGATAATTCTATACACCAAGTCAGCATATGCTGAACTGTTGAGCTGGAGATTACTTACCCGCCGGTACTTGTTCCGCCAATAAGGTCAAAGTACTGATATGGCTGCAAATCCTGCCTCTTCATCTTCGCACCAAGTACCTCCATAATCCGTTTGAGGATAATCAGAGATGAGAGGCCTCTCACACCACCTCCATCTACATAATGCATTAGTGATGAGATTTATCAAAGGTCACGTCAGGTGAGTCCTTCACTTACCAAGCGATAGAAACTTGAGCTGCTTTGGGTTTTGGTCCGACATGGAGAAAGAAACAACTTAGAAAAGAAAGGAAATATGGCTGTGCTTATAAGCTAAAGAATGAGATACCCCTTTTTTCGCTAATAAGAGACTTGTGCTTCCTGCAAGAGGAGACGAAAGGGGAGGTCGAATGAGGCTTTTTGCTTCCTTTATAGACATCGATTTCCTTTCGCATGACATAGTTATTCGACTTCGAAATATGTGATAGCCACACAGGGACACAGCCTCCCACTTGCGGCCCTTAGCATCGAACTAACCCTGATATTCAGGGGTCACATTACTTGGCGATTCAGCCTTGTCTCAACAGTCCAGTCACAGGGCGACTAAAGTTCAATACATTCTCGATATTGAGGCCTCCCGAATCGACCTGAGACAATAGATCATTCTTCATTCGTTGATATCATATTCGGCTGGTCTAGCCCTACGCCAAAAGCGCCATGGCGCTTAAATCTGGAGCATGCGCCCCAACGCCTCAAACGATTATCGAATACAGGCGGACCGCATGGCGCCAATTACTACGTAATAGTTTTAGATTCTCCGCTTGAGAACGGAATTCGTGGTTCTTATGAAGGAAACGACCACCCAAGGCTCTGGCGTTTTACGAACCATGACCAACCAAAATGTCGACTTCCAAAGAATCCTTTGAACTCGCCTGCGAGCAGGTCTTTTCGAAACTGAAAGACCTTGCTCAAGAACTCAAAAAACACGATCATGATGAGATTCATTTTAATATTGAGCATGCCCATCAGTATGTGGAGCATAACAAGATCGACTTGAAGTTCAAGGACCAAATTCGCATTTTATTAGCCGATGTATCTCAGGAGCTTGTCACCGCAATCAAGGACTGCACAAAAACCCTGGATGATTGCTTCGCTCTATGCCAGAAGATGGGAACACCAGCCTGGAACCCCCAGCAAGATGCCCTGCTTACTACGGCGTGGAATTTCTTCTACGCACATCTCAATAAAGCTGTTTTGATGTTGCAACTCAAGCCTCTGGATGCATCAGCTTTCTTAGCCTTCCAAAGACAACCCGTATGTATTTCAACAACGTCATGAAGATAGTCTCTAACACCTATTAGACCTTTGAGCCACCATCCTTTAGTCGCCGAGAGTCTTTCGCGAGCCTTGGCCGCTCTGAAAACTACAGCATGGAAGGCCGCGCTGAAAGGAGAGAGCGGGCAGAACGACGACGACAAGAACAACGACAACAGGGACCGATGTTTGCGGCTCATACAGGACCAAGACTCAGACCCCAGGTCAGTCGCAGATCGTCAAATTCCTCGGGTCAAACGAACACGACTTCTTCATCCTCTTCCAGTGCGGGAACAACACGGCCATCGGACAGAGACAAATGGATCGTAGATCCGTGTATAGTGAGTTGATCTCACTGCCTTTGGGATTCACGATTAACATCGGTTTGCAGATTACGGATAATATTCCAAAGACTCCTCCACCACCATACACCTCCCCAGCCATGCCCAAAGATGAGAAACCACCCCTGACCCCGCCGAAACCAGCACCCGTTATACCCTCAACGCCAGCAAAGTCTATTAGAAGTGTTGCCTCTGAGCCTCAACTCGCCGCTCCAGGCCCTGTAAGTCACCATACACACTATACTGGGAACGTCTTCCATATATACCAAGGAATCCCAACTGCACCACCGCCTCAAGTCTGGCATACACCTCAGTATCCCCCACGGCAACCTATACAACCAACCTGGCAAAGGCCAATGCAGCAACCTGTTCCCCAGCCCTATCGACCGCCACGCGTTGCAGCATACAGACCAAGTAGACTATCACTGAGGGAAACGGCAGCTCTGCATCTCACGCCTATGCCTGGATTGGCTGTTGACATAATGAAGCCGGAGGCCAGATGCAGTCACGGTGTTAGACATTTCAAGGGACATCCGCCATGTCAGTGGGGTTGTTGTGGACCGAGGGGATGTGGACAGGTGCTTTATTAATGTTGAAATGATATGTTTTTGCAATTAGACTTGATATCAAACTTGACTAGCTATACATTGAAAGAGATATATAGATAACTTCAGAAATAATAGAGTATTTTGTCTTATTTCTTTAATATTAACCCTCAATAAAAGAAATACTTATTACAAGCTTGATATTAATACTGCTCTGATTCTAGGCGTGGATAAAGCTGCCTACTTACTGACGCCTTTTTCATAGTCTTTTTCTTTACGGAGTGCTTTTCGGAGAGTTCTCGCTCCTACCCTGGAGATGCTGATAAGAGAAACCTCCGAGATAAACTTATCTAAAATCACAATCGGAAAAACAAGGTTATTTCAGCCAATCAGAAAGAGTCTTTGTGTGATAGTGGAGTCCTTCGCGAATGTACGTACTCGCGTTAGTTTCGGCATTTTCTCGTGCTTTTTGGCGAACCAATCAGCATCTTGTCAGACTCAACGGTCGCTCGAACCTCGCCCTACGGACCCGAGAATGCGGCGTAAGAAGCACGATAGTCATCAAGGATGCATTATATATACCGTGTGCCGTCTCTGCATATCGATCGATATACTCAATCATATACAAACACCATAAAAACTCATCTTCTTCATATTAATCAATACACTTCCATCTCATCTTTCCGCTTACATACTACAACACCAACAACGTCAATATGACTGTCACATTCATCGAAACAGACGGTGGTAAGCTTGCCGTCGATATTGCAGGCGAAGGCCCCCTCGTCATCTGCTCCCCCGCTATGGGAGATTTCCGCGACGCATACGAGCCCATGGCAAATGAACTTCGTCAAAACGGCTACAGAGTTGCCATGGTTGATCTTCGAGGCCACGGCGACAGCACAACTACTTTCAACCGATATGGCGATGAAGCTACTGCCGATGATCTCATCACATTGATTGATGCTTACGGAGGAGGTCCCGCTGTCTTGATCGGTGCCTCTCTATCCGGCGCTGCTGCTACTATCGCCTCTGGTAGTCACCCCGAGAAAGTTGCTGGTCTCATCCTAATCGGAGCATTTCTTCGACCTCCCGCCGGCAAGCTTGTGGCAAGTCTCTTCCGTCTCTCAATGCGCCAACCCGTGGGCCCAATGATCTGGAAATCATACGCACCCAAGCTCTGGCCTGGTCTTGGCGACAAGTTACAAGAGCGGGTTGATAGATCCATCACCATGTTGACTGGCCCTGGTCGTTGGAAGGCATTCCACGCCACCCTATCCACCGACCACGCCGTTGTCGAGCCGTACCTCAGCAAAGTCAAGGCTCCCGTTCTTGCTGTATATGGCGACGCTGATCCCGACTGGAGTGATCCTCTTGAGGAGGCTCGTTGGGTAGCTTCTAATTTCGAGGGTTCTGAGATTGTCGCTGTTAAGGGTGCTGGACATGCTCCTCAGCTTGAGAAGCCTGAGGTGGTTACCCCAGCTGTGTTGAAGTTCTTGAATAAGATTCGCGACAATGGTGGCTTCAACGGTGCTTAAACACGCTCGGGATATTGGGGGATGGACTCATACCAAAGGGCATGTATTGGATTTTGGCAGGCACAGGAAGAGGAGATTGTTTATACCACGAATTGCATAGACAGGGGCGATTGCTTTGTATAGTTAGGTTTAATTGTGTACACTTTGATAGACATCAGGATAAATTTCCACCTACATTTCATCCTTACCAGCTCTCTAAATATAGTGAGTTGGATATAACCTTCAACCATTCTGTCTTGCCTTTGAACGGAAGCTCAATTAAGCTATTTACTTGTCAACTTATTCAGTAATGCGGAAAAGCCTGTTTAGGGTCGACGCACTGCGTTGCAGGTCGCCGAGATGATGAAGGCCGCAACTGACTACTGATGCTGAAAACATGAACTGCTAGTCGAAGTCTAGTCGTGATATGGCTCATATTGATATGGATAGGCGATTCAATGTCAAATCCCGGAGAGAAATAGGTTTTAATAATACAAAAAGATGCAATCAAGACTATTTACAAGGATGAAATAACTATCTTCGAGTATAATATTGAGACTTGGTCTAGACCGCAACACGATCAAGCTTCAGCGGATCAGGATACGATACAGAGCCCGGCTCATATGCCATTTTAGGCAGGTGCTTAAACCCCTGCCAGTATATCTTGAAAAGGTATTAGTCTGTAATATGCTAGAGGTTTGCGGGAACTTGAGAATCGTTTACCACCTTGCCGGAGATTCTCAGCCCAGCGGATAGTCCCACAGAACTTGAGTAACCTGGCCACTGAAGCTCTAGAGCTTTTTTTCCGTTCTGCAGCAAGGCCGCATAGACGAGATACTAAATGCTGACTGCCTCCTAAAACAGATAGCATAAAAATTTCTCCACCCTCGTATGCTTGTCCAACAGGAACAACCAAAGAAAGAGGAGCGTGTGGAGAATAATCGGCATAGAATAACTATTAAATAATTTTTGACCGCCAGCACAAGCCATTGAAGCTTCTTGTTCACGTTTGTCCATCATCTTCAAATGCGTGGCACTGTCTTCTCTTCGCTACTGTTGCTGGCCGCTGGCTGCAATGCCACGGCCTCCCAGAAGGCCAGCTGCAAATGTTTCCCCGGGGATTCATGCTGGCCTTCTAATCGCGAATGGGCTCGTCTCAATAGTACTGTTGGTGGCCGATTGGTTGCTACGGTTCCATTGGGAAGTCTCTGCCACGACCCGAGCTACAATGCTGAGGAGTGTAAGCATTTACAAAGTGAATGGCTCTATTCGTCAATTCAGTAAGTTCTCGCTCGTTTGATCTTATCTCACGTATTCATCAAGTTGTCACCTTTTTCGATGCGCAACTAACATATCTAAGCACGCAATCGTCCTCATCTATGATGGCTCCCATATTCGCCAACCAATCTTGTGATCCCTTCCAACCCAAAGACAAGCCCTGTACGCTCGGGAACTACGTCAGATACGCGGTCAATGCCACGTCTATCAATGACATTGCCGCTGCCTTGAAGTTTGCGAAGCAGAAGAACTTGCGCTTCGTCATTCGAAACACTGGCCATGACTACCTCGGTCGTTCAACTGGTGCCGGTGCCCTGTCAGTGTGGACTCATTACCTGAAGAGCACCAAAGTCATCGATTGGAAAGATGACCACTATGCAGGCAAGGCTCTGAAGGTTGGAGCTGGTGTTCAAGGCTTTGAGGCACTTGCGGCGGCCCATGCTGCTAATCTCGTTGTCGTCACTGGAGAATGTCCCTCGGTTGGTCTTGCTGGAGGATATACCCAAGGAGGAGGTCACTCAGCACTGAGCACCATGTTTGGCCTCGCAGCAGACAACACCCTCGAATTTGAAGTTGTTACCTCCGATGGGAAGCTTGTCAAGGCAAACCGAAGTAAGAATAGCGATTTGTACTGGGCATTGAGTGGTGGTGGCACAGGAAACTACGGTGTTGTCGTTTCAGCTACCGTGCAAGCTCATCCAGAAGCCAAGATCGGCGGTGCAAAGTTCCTCGTTACAGCTCCTGAAGGACGACCCGAGCTGATCTACGACGCCATCGACGCTTTCCACGCCGCACTTCCCAAAATTGTTGACTCTGGGGTCATGATCATCTACTTCTTCTCAGACTCTTTCCTCCAAATTCCTGCTATGACAGCTTACAACAAAACCGAAGCCGAGGTCAAGAAGATCCTTCAACCTCTTGCGGACTCAACAACTTCACTTGGTATGAAGTTCGAACCAACTTTCACCAATTTCGCAAGTTACTACGAGCACTATGACCATTACTGGGGTCCCCTCCCTGCAGGCAATATTCAAATCGGCACGCAGATTTTTGGTGGACGTTTGCTGCCGCGGAACAAGCTCAATGATTTCGCTCCTACCGCAAGGAAGATCGCTGAGATGGGAGTCATCTACATCGGCGTTGGACTCAACGTATCCAAGTTTGGACGCAACAGCGCTAATGCGGTATTGCCCCAGTGGAGAAATTCCATTGTCCAAGTGTCTTTAACTCTTCCCTGGGATAATGAAGCACCTTGGGAGAAAATGCTCGCAAGTCAGCAGAGAATGACGGATGAGATTCAACCTGTAATCGAAGCTGCTACACCTGGTGCGGGAGCGTATATCAACGAAGCGGATTTCCAACAGCGAAACTGGCAGGAGACTTTCTATGGTGCAAACTACAACAAGTTGCTGAAGATCAAGAAGAAGTATGACCCTGAGAACTTCTTCTATGCAACTGTGGCGGTTGGTAGTGAGGCTTGGACTGTTGCGGATAATGGACGCATGTGTAGAGCAAAGAACTGAGTTCCGTAGTGACTCAGCTCCGGGAGGTTGAAGGAAGCGATAAGAAAGGTGATCCAGAACAATAGTCTGATTGACTTTTCCATAGGATTACTACTGTATATAGCCTATTGGCCTTATTCTCTGAACACTGCGTCATAGTAATGTTATTTATACATTAAGAAACCATTATTATTATATATCACTACACAGAACACAACCACCTATGTCGCAGTAACCTCGGTGGACCTTCTAACTACGAACCCGCCAAGTTCCATATCTTCCATCTCAACTTCGAAGCCTCCTGAACGAGGAGATCCATGGGCCGCTACGATTTGCTCTTGCGAAGCATTTCTGTCCCCGGGACTGTCGCCACCATATATTCTTGACGAATAGTTGGGCTTTGTTGTCATATAGGATCGCGTTCGTGTACCCGAACCATAGCGATTCTGGTTTCCAGACTGATCATTGATAGCTCGATCCTCGGTGAATCGGAGCTTAGAGGCAAGAATATCGAAGCTGAATATCATATAGTCAGCATTGCAAAGGGAATATTATTACTCAACTTACTATAGGACAACTGGGTAGAGACAGAACAAAGCATAGGTGAAGCGATCAAGCTGGCTAGCGATGTTGGCAGACTTTTGACCAGGAGTCTGAAATGGGTGAATGATAGTTCTAGCGACTCCCAGAATTGCCAAGAAAGCAACGCGCATTTCGGTGCTGCGTGTCAAATACCGCAGGAGACCGACTTTAATCGCAGCACTCAGGCTCGCCCTCTTAGCCGAAGTGAAGGTTACCACAAGGAAATAGGCGCTGAGGCACTCGGAAATAGCCATGAATGTAAAGTAACCAATGTGAAGGTAGTTGACCATGAGATTGAACTGAGGGACTCCCTCAATGAGGAACCTGACGCGGTACATTGCAATGAAGCCTCGGTTGATGGCGGTGAGAATGATTAAAGCCCAGAAGATGATAGAAAATATGCGCCATTGCGTAGGGCGAAGAATCCGTTTCAGGATGATATAACTATACAGTAGCAGACTAGTTTCTTGAAACTGTTCCCGTTAGTATGAACCCGTATACTCGGGGAGATTAACATACAAGCCAGAAGAAATCTGCAAATGCAGCCGCGACAACCTGGTTGAGAAGGGGATTCTTCTCGTAGTACACGAAATAGCAAAGACCATTTGCGATAGCTCCCGCTACAGAAGAAACGATCGGCACGGCAGCTAGGACAGAGTAATTGGTGATTTCGCAGACCAGAATACCAAAGACAACATTGACAAGACAGATAGTGCTGAAGATCGACCAGCATACCTCAAAGTACTCCATAGCTTGTCAACAGGGGCAGGGCATGTCTACCAAGATGTAGACGAGGGAGGGGCTCTGCGGTTTCGAATGCAAGTCGGATCCTTTTTGTGTAATACGTCAAGGTACTAGCTCCAGTGGCTAGATGTAGTGAGCAGGCTAATGTTGTGTTGGGTTTGGCTAGGGCTGAACGAGGAGCTAACATCTTCGACCAACGGGAGCTAGAACGGAGACCCCGATACAGTTTGGAGAGTTCGGATCAGTCGGCGTTCGTGTGGTTTGGATATGATCTGCCTATGGATAGAATTGCCTCGTCTCCAGGCCAGACAACCAACTGGACAATGGCTGCCACATTGTCTTGGCTAGTTTATAGAGTTTAACTACGGCTTTAAGGCCCTCAATGATCTGTGGGATTTAACTTTACGACCCCTTGCGGCTTGTTCCGCGTCTCAGGACGAAGTCTAAAAACGGTGACTATTATTTGTACCTACACCCGATCCGGCACATATTAGGTTCACCTTGTCAAACAATACACGACAAGGCAGAATTCTAGCTCACACAACATCCAGTAGGTACATACATTAGAAACCTTGTATGACCCGGATCCGTCCCCTTGGGAACGAGATCTGCCAACTTGGCTTCACTGTGGAGCGGCTGGTTTTAGTGTATTCTAGCCAGGAACTAAGTTTCGTTTCGAACCGGCAGAGCCAAACGCCATTCCATGTTATCTTTGGGTGTGCTAAGTGAGATGCAAGGCCTCTGAAGAGCATGCCCCGTGACATCATACGGAAGAATGCAAGACCCTCTCTTGTTAATAAGCTTTGTGATAAATAAATAACTCCTCCTCTCACAACCTTAAGAATGCATTTTGACTCAATGGATGACTTGAGAGTACCCTTGATAAAGAAAAAAAGCAACAGAAAATATCACAACAAAGCAGCTTGGCGCAGTGGAAGCGCGGTATGTTATTTCGAATCTTCCTATTGAAAACTTAAACTGACAAAAACAGCCGGGCTCATAACCCGGAGGGCATTGGATCGAGACCAATAGCTGCTAAAATATTTTCTTTTTTTTTATTACTTTTCTGTTTTCTTATTCAAGTCTTGTATCTCATTTTTGCTCAACTTTTCAACAACCTGGATATTTATACATGCCTCACGTCTGGTGCTGCTATATTGAAACCAACATATTCCAGATAATTACTTTTCTATTTCTTTTTTGTTTTTTTATATGGACTTCATGGGCTGGACTCCAACATCTTTCCATTGCAAGATTTCCAGCCTCGCCATTTGTTGCCAAATTGTAACGGCCGATCAGCAATAATCCCCGAATAGCTCAGCTGGAAGAGCGTTCGGCTGTAATTGATAACACATCTCACCGAAAGGTCACTTGTTCGATCCAGGTTTCGGGGATTCTTTTTGCTGTTTGTTCTGTGGATTATCCACCTGTGCCTTATCGACAAGCTTAACAGTGAGTCACAATAGTGGGGCGGTTGCTCACCAACCGGAGGGCCTTGAGAAAACTTATCAAATAACCGATGTTAACCGTTATCTTATCTTATCTCAATATCAAATTGGCACTGCGTGTAAGCGTAGGGTAATTCAAACAGCACCAACACCATCAAAATGCACCCCGTATTCTATTTCCTTTTTTTATTTAGACATCATTTCCCCTCCTATATATCTTTCAATTGAGTCACTCTGACAAAAAAAACATTTCATCGTCTCTTTAAATTGCCAGGTCCCTAATGCACGGCATTGTTTAAATCTTACTGAATAATTGAGGCGTGTTCATGTTGGTCTTGTCAGATCCTTGAATCATCCCAGCAGTTCGAACCCAACCAGGTCCGGCGCCCAATCACCCGAAGCTGAAGTTGTGAAAGTAACAGTGTTCTTGTTTCCCTTCTTGAATCCATCAACCAGGATTGTTAAACGATCACTTTCAAACCAATCCCCACCAGCATTTGGGAACGCCCAACGCTTCGCCTCCTTACCATTGACTGAGATTGACATGTTACGAGAATTTGTCTCCCAGTCGCCGATTGTGTGATGATATTCATGATTAATGTAATCAACACCCATATAAAACGATCCGTCCTTGGACGCCTTGACTGACTTGAAGGTGACTTTGGCGCCCTTGCCGATTGACTTGACCTTTTTGTTCGTCGGCAGACACTCATTCTTCTTGCAGTCAACGACAGAGGCGGAGCCCGAGAGAGAGGCCCTGGAAACTGAGTAGTAGCCGGCAGACTTGGGCAGTGAAGCTGGGCTGATATCAGACAGGACTAACTGTCTGAGCTCATGAGGCGCCAGTTTAAACTCCTGAGTACCCGAGATGGTAAGATCCTTATGAGCCCAAACATCACGCGCTGCTGCCTTCTTAACACCGATGAGTGATAGATCAACCTTGACGGTCTGAGTCTTATTCTTCCAATTCGCAACGCCGAGGACCTTGCGGTTAGATGAGAGATTGCCAGCCCAGACATCCCACTCTTCTTCGGTGTATCGGATGACTAGCTTAGCCGCTTGGGCCAATCGATCTTGGTTGATGGCGATGACCTCCTTGTTGGACATGACCTCGAGAGATTCTGCAGGAATCTGCTTGGCGTCCATTACGCCTCCGATGATGAGAGGAGACTTCATCATGGACCAGAAGCCAAAGTGAAACCGTTCTTCTTGATGGGAAAGGGCACCGAGCCCGATACTACGATCGTTAGCAGGTGAGATAGTGACAAGGTAAAAATGTCTCACATCAACATGTCCATGTCGGCAAAAGCTCCAGGTCCATTGTATTTGGCATGGGCTACGACTTGGTTCGTGATGCGCCAGATGGCTCTCCATGCGTTAAATATGTCGTTACTCATTCTCCAAGAATTGCCCAAAGGAGCAGCCCTATTTACGTCAGATAAGAAATTGTAATCAGTAGTGGCGACTCACCATTGCGGAACATCTTCACCAATACCCCATTGACACAGGAAGTATTGGATGTCTCGGTCAGTCTCATTAATTGCTGCAGCCATTTTTATGAAGCGGTCAGGACTCTTTGCCTCAGCAGAACTAGAGTCCACCATATTGGTTCTGGATGTAGCATAGCAGTTGTCGTACCTGTAGGATGTCAGTTTGCCCGTGTCTGAAGCATTCGGATTCTCTTACTTGAGGGTATCACCTCCCCACTCCGCAAACGACCTTGCGTCAATTTCCTCATATCCTATATCATAAGTCAATCACTCCAAGTCCATGTGACGAGGAGAATAAAGAACGTACCGAGGGAGGCAGGTATGTCTGATGAACCACATTGAAGATATCCAGCTCCAGAGTAAAGACCAAACTCCAAGCCAAGGTCGTGTATGTACTTGCCGAGAGCCTTTGGACCAGAAGGGAACAGAGTCTCATTCCACTGGAGTCTTCCCTGACTGTCTCGGTTTCTTGATGGCCATCCGCAGTCGACAGTGACGATGCTGTAGCCGAGGTCCAAGAAGCCAAGTTCAACTAAACCTTTGGCATTAATTTTGATGATATCCTCGGAGGGACGGCAGTTATAGTGATTATAGCTGTTCCATCCCATTGGCGGAGTCGGAGACTTGACTGTCTTGCCAGTTACGCCTGAGAGGCAGGAAAGAAGCGCTGTTAATACAAGCGCAGACATGATGATGATACAAAAGTTCAGCGAGTTATCAATGCCACACGTTTCTGTTGTTCAGTGGGCCTGCCTTCACTTTTATACTCGCCGGTACGACAAAAGGCCTGTGGGTTGGTGTCTTGGCTAGAATAATGACCGAAGCTTATGACACTATTTCCAGGTTTCAATAGGCGCGGGTAAGTCGAGCTACTGTAGGTCTCATGGGTTATAAACTATAGTAACATACGATCACGGATTGCTAATAGGTGCGCATGTTGATCTTTCGTCAAGGTTACATGTTAATTATAGGCTGATGGGAAGTTTGTCTGCGGGGAACCCTTCCCTCCCCTCGTTTAATATTGCATCCCGAAAAAGACTATTAGTGTTAGTATTTATAAAGGAGTTAAGTCTGTCTTTTCTTTAGCTATATATATAATAGTAAGGCTTATATATATGCGATAGTTATATAACTGTCGGTGCCAATATTATCCCATATATCTTATAGTTATCTTATCAGTTACATAACCTAGACCACGACAACTCTAGGAACTATCATCTATGATATTTAGTTTTATACCAGATCCTTAATTTAGGTCTAGCCATAACTCGACGCTGTGAACAACTACGAATAACGGGACTTGCATAAGCTTGAACTGAAGAATCGTAGAGATTATACCATGAGTCTCTACCCAGGCATGCAGACTCTAAAAACTGATATCTAGATTTGCAAGACTCCAAGTAACACCAACTAACAAAATCTGACCTCTAATCCGTAGTGCTGTAGTAGTGATTGACCACTGGGCCCTTATTACCACCACTTCCATACGCACTACCGCCAAAGTTCAAATACCCTTGTGTGTATGGCACAGCGGGGAACTTGCCTCGGATCTGCTCCGCATCACCAAAGACCCAAACAGTAGCCATGCCCATAACCTGATGCTGACTGATGTGGCAATGCATCATCCAAGCCCCAATATTCTCCTCTGTGATCCGAATTCTCCACGCCCTCCAACCAGCTGTATGATGCGGAACGCCCTTGACTGCATATCGATACAGGTTGGTCGTGTCTCGAAGAACTGGCGTGAAGTTCTTGAATCGTTTCTCGTTTTCACGCGCATCGTATGTGCCGTTTCCGCTGCCCAAGTCGTAGACATGGTAACCGTGGACATGCATGGGATGAAAGTCCCAGCCGCCTGTAGGTCCATTGTTGTTCTGCCATACGATATCCAAGACCTCACCGACCTTGGCGGGGAAGGCCTTCGTCTCGGGGTCGAAGCCATTGTGTTCCAAAGCAAGCGTGTAGTTGGGAGTTCGACCTGTTTCGTAAACTTGGATGAGGTATGGGACTTGATTATGCTCTGCCTGAACACTTTCCTTCCACGGGAGGCCGTTTTGACTAGAATGGTTTGTTAGTAAAGGAATGCGAGATATCAGATGGGAGACCTACGCCCAGGCAACTGAGCCATTCAAGGATCCGTTCACGTATTGTCCAGTAGTGAGAACCTGGTTGATTTGGATAGTCACCGTTCTCGTAACTTCGGACAAGCGAGGGAATGCTCGGTTGTTCTTTTCTGAAAGGCCTTCAAGGGTGTATTCGAGGTAGTCATATGTCTTGTTCGGTAGTACGACAGGTGAGGTCGCAGGGAGTGTCTTTGGCAGTTGCAGTGCTTTCGGGCATCGATATTTGAGCAGAGCGTAACCGTTGATCTGCTTTGGTCGATAACGGCTCTCGTATCGGACCCAAAACTGCGACTTTCCTCCGAGACAGACATTTCTTGAAGATTTTGTCTTCAAGAGGTAGCTGTAGCGTTGGCCGGATGAAACCTGGACATGATCGATGCTGGCAGGCTTCGTATACGAACCATCAGCCTCAATTACAGTCAGGTTGTCATGACCGTCTATACCAAGTTTGATCATAGAAAGCGCAGTTGCACCGATGAATCGAAGACGGTACGTTTTTCCAGGGTCAACTTCGATGACATGAGGTCGGCAGCTCACGTCAGAGGCAGCATCGAAGCTATGGTTACCAGTATTACCATTCAGCGTAATCGCCTGAGGCTCACCAGTCCACTTGAATGGATCTGCGAGAAGCCCAGCCTCGAGCGTTGAATCCTCGGCAGCGTAGTTATCGGCTACGATAAGCGGAATATCACCATGGTATTTATATCGTGGCTTAGCAGCATCCTTGACGATTAGAATTCCGTACGCAGTCAAGCTCTGGAAGCCAACGTGTGAATGATAAAAATAAGATCCTGCGTCTCCTTCCTCTGGTCTAATCTCATAGTCGAAGAAATGGTTGACAGGGATGGGCCATTGGCTGACAAGAGGGGTACCGTCGGAAAAGGGAGCGGCTCGTTGGCTGAGGCCATGCCAGTGCTACTTGTGTCAGCTCAACTGACATACGCGAATACGCTATTGGTGAACTTACGACTGTGACGTTGTGGTTTGGAACGCGATTGTAAACTCGGATCCAGGTTGTTTTTCCTTCCTTTAGGTGAAGTGTCGGGCCAGGAGATGTGCCGTTGAAAACCACCGAAGACCTGGTCTGGCAATTGACCTTGATGTCCTTGAGAGTGGCTTCAAGGACATAATCAGGCCTGAAGGTCTGGTCATGCACTTTGGATTTAGCAGTTGCGAAAGCCAGCAACGGCAACAGAGCCGCAATACTGAATCTCATCTTGAAGACTGTCTTGTGCGCCAGAACTCCCGCCCACCGCGGCGACAATGTCTAGGTAATATATTTATTTCAGGATAATACGGCATTTTGCATTGGGGGCTAAGCAATACAACCCCAACAAGCTTTTTCAGCCTGGGCCATGTGGTAGTGAGCACTAAGGTAACACCAAAGAAAAAGGGGTTAGCGACCTTCTAAACTAAGCGTGGCACGGCACGAAATGACGTCCACGATAGTCTCGAGGCAGTGCGATTTGGTAAGAGGCGGGAACCGAATCAGGATTGCAGTCTTACATGCCCAATTATCTTGGCTGTGTCGAGAGATCTTCACTGACCGTTGTGAATACGACGGATTGTAAGGCGGCCATTTTGGCTCCCTTTGGGCTAGTGGCTTACCAGCATCTTGTTATTCATTTGGGGGCTGAAGGTTTATCTAGCCGCTATCTTAACATATGCCGAATAGAATTGACTTTTGCGTGTTGGAGATTTATTGGCGTATTCACGACGGCCCCGCTTCTGGTAATTACAGATTGTAGATCTGCATGACTGTTATTTCGGGATCAACGGCTGGAGGATCTTGTTGGCCCGATTGTGGCTGACTCTTTATTGCTTCTGTGTGAAATTAAACTGAGACAACATTCCCGGGTAATCTGTGTTACCATTCCTCTACAATTCAGGGAGATCATCTGAGCTGGCAATGCGGGCGGTGAAGTGTGCAACGCCCTGCCAACGTGCATGATGCATCTCCCCCCAGTAATGTCGTACCTCATAATATTTACGACCCATCAGAAACAATGTTGAGATTTCGCGGTCTGTCATTTCGCACGATTTGATATCCACGAATGATGATCGCTCTGGCCCATCTGCATCCGCATTGAACCAATAACATGGCCCGTTTCAAACTCAAACAACGACAGGAAAGTATAATAAGAGTCTAGACTTGAGAGACCAGTCTACCATTCAAGATCTAAGCCTTGAATGATTAATTCATAATAAAATCAATCACTTCCTTTCATGACTGCTTTATTTAAATATACCTGCTGCTTACTAGTACCACTGCTTCAAAGGAGGACGTAGCAGTACACAGTAAGTTATACTAGGTCCAGGGCTTCTAATAGTAGCTATACTCTGTGTCTATTTCTCTTCCTTTTTCATTTCTTCCTCGCTCTCATTCACTTCCACCTCTTTCGTTTCATTCTTCTCATTCTCCTTACCAGGGCATTCCGAATTAGGACAATCCTCAGCTGTTAAATAAGCAACTACATCCACCATATTCGATTCAGTCGACGGAGGACTTTGGAAGGTCGTATAACTCGTCAAGCCCAGAAATGACGGGCAGAAGATCCACTGTAAAGTCACAGTGTGATTGCAACTGGCACATTTCTTTACCTGGCGAATACACATGCCGGCTTTTGAAGATCAGAGGTGGTTTGCTAAGTTCTGCTGATTGGTCCTAGCTGTCTTGAACGTAAAGGGTAACTATTTTCAGATACTAGAAGTGTTTGCCACCGCGAGAACTTATAGGCACTCTTTGGTCTCTGTGCCCTGTGACACTCATGATGACTACCGATGGGAAGCTGATTCACTGTCAATACCGGCGTGAACAGCGTCAAACAGTTGCACAATTCTTATTTATTATCTGGGAAAGAGTCAGGTATGATGCCGACCAGTCATGACGTGTTGACAGTTGTAAACGTACACAATAAGAAAGCTTCCTTTCATGGTGAATCATGAATAATCAACGCATCAAGTTAGTGGAAGTGAGGAATGAATCTTGCAAATTTGGCCACAGTGAATATACAATGAATCTTGTCTATTACGATTCCAGAGTTGAAGTAATACTCGGCAAAATACCCGCGGCGCTTCACTTTCGATCACGCCAAGCCAGGCTTCGTTGATTGATTCTAATAATCGTTGTCTGGCCGCTTACCATTCTCTAGACATTCACGTATGTTCTTGGTACATAACCATCGACTAGGGTGCAATTGTTTTATATTTTTCCTGTAGCACTTCTAACTATGCATGACTTCTGTCCTCTATTTCCAGTGAGTGTATTTGGTACTCTCACCTAAGTACTGCCTATCGGCACTCAGCATGAGCAACAGTCATAACGCGGGCATTCTAAAGGGTAAATGGGGGATCAGGGGTCCAGTGTTTACCACTCGCCGCGTCTCTCCGCCATTGAGCATGCAACGCAATGCATGCCGGGCAATGAATATTCCAATGTACACTTTTGTCTTCTGCTGATCGCGTGCAACGGCCCAGAGGACAATGTATCTTCTTTCTGAACCGGGCCTGATCACATTGCTCGACTATTGGCTCGGTGCCTGTCGATCTCCTGCAGCGAGAACAGAGGAGGGTAACTGTTTTAAGGTTGCACATGGCGGCGTAGTAGACTTGATGAGTTTGTAGAAGTAGTGGTAGGTCCTTTGTGGTATAATATGTAGAGCGGAATGCAGTATACGTTGAGGGTGTTGTTGGATAAAGCCAGAATGTTTCTCTTGACCATTAGCTTGGCGGGTTTTATATACTCGTAAAGCTACAGCGATTAGCAAGTATTTATCTAGCCCTTGTGAGCTTAATACCAGACCTGCTGAAAGAAGCAAGCAAAGAATAGGTCAGAATATACTACATGCACTGTTTCACACAGGATGATAAGTCAGTGTTCAATGAAATCTTGTTATTGTAGCTATGTCTTTTCTCGACTCTGAATCTCAAACCTATCAAGGCATTTAATACCATTCAAATTCCTTAATAGTGATCGACCTCTGTGCATTTGGAAAACTCCCATCAGACGTACATATATTCGAACGGTGGGATGGGGTCATAATGGATTCCATTTTGCCGAGCATTGTACCAGACATTGTATTCTTCTGTGCATGCAGCGCATTTAGTCCACATGTCCCATTTGAATTCACTGGTGATATTGCTTGGAGGGATGTCGCAGTCTCGATCGGCGTATGATCTGTGGGTACATCTTATAATTTCACCCCTCTCTCGTGTTTGCGAATGGCAGCGGCAGCAACGCCATACTACAAGGTGATAACCACACATCGCTCAATAGAGATTTCTTTGGAGTAAGAAGAGTAGTATACTGTTGGTTGTTTGAAAATAAAAGAAAGTGTGAGATACCCTTCTGAGTATCCTGCCGGGATATATATATTTGAAAACAGGCAGTGATTAGGAAACATTCTGCTCTATCCATGAATCACATTTTAGATCAGCTGAAAATGCGGCACAATCCGTCAGTTGTTAGTGTGATATGTGGTCATTTTTCAAGGCGAAAAGTCATTTGATAGAGATATATCTCATAGAGATCTATCTCTCTTCTTAGCTATATATGCTTCGCCATTCCCAACACTTCATAACCTCCAGTCCCATCGATCTCAATAGAACTTCCTATCTAGGGAACGGTGGGTCAGGTGTATACCACTGTCCTTTAGATATGGCTGTCTGGTATGCCTGCCAATCTGCCCTACAACCTCGACATCCCGTCCAAGATATTGTTATGTGTCGAGGAACTATGTTCGCATTGGCGCAAGGCGTGCGACTAATTTCACGGGCGTATTGACATTGCTCCAGTGTCATTTTCCTTCCTATTTCTCTCCCGCAGCGGTTGCAGTGGGAAATTAGGTTTGACCAGACACACATCGTTTTATAGTTTTTGCCAAAGGCTTTTATAGATCTTATGGAGTTTTAAACTTGTACTGAGTGAAGTTTGATATATGAGGAGGAAAGAAATGGCCTTCTGAGTTCGGCAGTAGGAGCTTATATACTTGTAGAGTTGGTGTGATTAACCAACATTATGTAATGGTCTTATTTAAGAAGTTGTACATAATAATTCAACGAGCTGAGCTCTGCCAATGATGGAAATTGATATCCCAATTATCATGTGTAGCTTTGTGTACGGTCATGTTGCAGTCATTAACAAACGGCCAAAGGCAAATCCCAGTCATTCAGTGATGACGAAGCCGTGTTACCTGAGGTTCTATTGTGATACGTATAACGATAGCACCGCATGAAGAGTGACAGAATCATCCTCAGAAAATGGAGAGCAGTATCTATTTATAGATATAGTTCCTTAATAGACCGTGTTTTCCGTCTCCTCCTGTACGGCAGACTTCCTCTGCTTCGTAATACCGTTTTCCTTGCCTGTTGATCTACACCAAGCCAAAAGGGGATCGTGCCTCCTGTCACGGTCTACAATATCCCAGAGTCCATGAGGGGCCACGAATCCAAGTTAGCATAGATAAGACCCTTAGTATTAGCCTTTCCATTTCCCAACGGTTCCGTTAAGCGTCAGCCATCAGGTCGACGCTCGTGCCGGGGTCAGCAGACAGCCACATGAACGAATTATGTATTGCTCTGTTACCCCTCCCCCGAGCTTCACTATCAATGGTTTCTATCGCCACTCCGACAATCGAACGGGATATCCGAATGGCACTCCTGATCTTGGAGTTTCATCGACAGGGACCGTTCAAGGTACAAATTAATTAAAAGCTTAAGCGAAGTGATTCAAATGTGAATGATAGGAGACAAGGAAACAGTTGAATATTGAGAAAATGGAATCTGTGGATCTTTGCGCTGCTGAGTGTAAGTCCATGGTTTGGCATTGATTGTCACAATACCCAACTGTAGCGCTCATGGCCGGTAATGACTAAAACTATCAAGACGCAACGTGCTATTCATTTAATTTTTTCCTCTCTTGCATCAGTATATCCAGTCAAGTTATTATGGGCTACAATTATTTCGATGGTATTGATCATGGTCTCGTGATGCTGTCTTGCCTCGGCCTCGCCAGACAAGAATGCCACCAATTCCCTGAAAGTTGACTCCAGGTTAACTGAGACAATAAAACGGAAAGGATTGGGTATTCTCTTCTACGCGATCATGTCTCAGGCTTTGCAAGATTTGGAGAAGTTTGCTTTCGTGCGTCATAAGAGGCTGGAATATGTCCAGATCCTGAGTCAGCCAAGCCACTCTGAGCGAAGCTTCTGGATTAGGTGGCTTTTTGTGTTTGCAGTAAAATTCTCCTCTCGCATCGTCTTCACATAATACCTCACCACCATCACCAAAACACCACGCACCAAGACCAAACAAGAACCTTCAAGATGAAGACGCTCGGCCTCATCGGCGGTATGAGTTGGGAGTCCACCACGACCTACTATCAAGAGATCAACCGTCGCGTTCGTGAGATCCAGGGAGGCCTGCATTCCGCTCAGTGCATCGTGTTCTCCTTCGACTTTGCCAAGGTTGAGGCCCTTCAGCATGCTGGCAAGTGGGAAGAGGCTGGTGAAATGCTGAACGACGCAGCCGCCAGACTCAAGCTCGCTGGCGCAGATGGCCTTGTCCTCTGCACCAACACGATGCACTTTGTCTCTCATGGCATCGAGCCCGCATCGCAATTGCCTCTCATCCACATAGTCGACCCGACCGCCGAGGCAATTATAAAGGCGGGCTACAAATCTGTTGGACTTCTCGGTACACGCTTCACCATGGAGAAAGAATTCTACAAATCGCGTCTCGCCGAGAAATTTGGACTCAAGGTCATTGTTCCAAACAACGACGACAGAGAGACTGTGCACAGCATCATCTACACCGAGCTCTGCAACGGAATTATCAGGGACGAATCTCGCGAAGACTACCACTCAATCATCGGCAAGCTCAAGGCAGAGGGTGCGGAATGTTTAATTATGGGATGTACTGAGATCGGGCTCTTGGTGGAGGAGGCTGGTAGTGAGCTGCCGATATTCGACACTGCCAAAATTCACGCTATCGCTGCTGCTGACTGGGCCATGGGAAATTGATGCCTGAGAGAATTCGTTTATTTTAAGAAACCATAATGGGTGGTGAGAAGTAGGCTATCAGCTACTCAATAAATGACCCTGCCAGAATGCTATTGATTAACTGAGCTTGCAAGCTTGATCCCAAACTCCATGAACTCCTGGGTGCATTGTAAACTTGCCTCCGGAATTGACCTGTCCCTCTCCCATCGCTCTAGAATTACTCTGGCCTTATCCAACTCTTCCCAAACCTGAATGAACTTATTTGGAGTGCTCGTCCCCAAGCTTGCAAAAGCCCTCTTCATGGCATCTGGCTTGGCGACCTGAATCGCACGATCATCAGGAATGGCCGCGATTGCAGCCTTGTTCTGATTCGCCGTCTTGACAGCTAAAATACTGGCCTTGACACAATAGATTATCATGGCAGCAAGACCGGCTCCCAGGGCTGTAGCAACGCTGGAACCAGTTAAGGGGGTTCCATCATTTGGGCTCTTGGACGAGTTGCCAGTCATTTGATCTTGGACTACGCCGACGCCGGGCAACATGTACGTGATGCCAACCTCAGGAGTCCGTTGAAAAACAGTGCCGTCCGAGTGCGCCGCGCCAATGCGGAAGAAGCTGTTAGGCCATGGACCACTGGGATAGTCAAGCTCAGAAAACTTGCCTTTGTCAGGTGCAGAGCAAAACATCAAGACATTCTTTTCCACAGCCTTCTTCAAAACGGCATGCACTGTGATAGCAGGTCAGTATAACGTGTCTATGGATATCAAGTGAGTTTGGTAGAGATGACCTCTGCATAGAGGCAGTGGTTCTCTTGGGTTAACATCAATAACTCACACTCTTGCTTCTCACGTTCTTTCCCACTCTTGATCGGCAGCGTCCATGACATAGAGATGATTGTAGCATTCTTATCTAAAGCTGCTTGAATCGCCTGCCAGTAATCAGATTCCGGGATTATACAAAGGCGAATCTGGGCCATACTTACACGTGCAGCGTACCCTGCATCAATGGTGCTATTCCCTTCTTGGCCGTCGTAAGTCTTGAGGCGTATTGGGTAGACCTTAGCCATTGGACAGACACGCAGAATCATGCTGGCCATGGCTGTACCATGACCCCGTGCCGATAAGTACGCCGGGTTATATCTCTTCTGGTGAAAGTCAAAGCTCTTAGCTTGAAGAACTTGCTCCGGTCGGCCGATTTTGAACTTGTCGACGCCATCGTCGATCAAAGCTATGATGATATCGCTCTCAACTCTCTCAGCTGTGCCCGAGTTATGCCTTGATTCCAGAAAGGTTTTGACGGTGCTCTCCCAATACGGAGCCATGACACTTGCAAAGTCATCGATAGATTTCAACCATCGGTGTTCATTTACACCTTGATCAGCCGTGGAGGTGACCACTGGGGACATAAGACTAGTTTCTGCTCTTGATGTGCCTCCTGGTGCTGGACCAATAGGTTTGACTTGGATGTGACCGAACGGTGTGCCGCCAAAAGGCGCATCCTTGCCCTGAGAGGGTTTTCGACTGCTATTGAGCCTACGCTCAAAATCCATAATTTGTTGATTGATCCAATTCGGGCCATCGTAACTCTTGCTTTCTCTTAGCCCATGAACATTAACTGGGTCAAATCAACATACCATATGAGCTGGTGGTCCGATGATTTCCACCTCATGAAGATAAGGTAGCAGCGGTAAGGCATCTCGATCGCTCCAGGCTCGAAGAACGGCATTACTGCCACTCCAAATCAATCTCAGCTTCCTCAACTCTCGCACTGAGGCCGACTCGACACCGAGCAAGCCTTGGGATGAGGAGCCCTCCTTGAATGGAACTTTACTGCCGATGTGCAGTATAGTCTCTGGGTCTAGGTCCATCTTCTTCCAGTCTAGACGTTCAATAACAAACCTCTCTAATGCCAACTGTATCACCTCATCGCCGTGCACCTTCTGGCCCGAGTCTCCAGAATCTTCGACTGATAGCTTGATGATGTGGCGCACACCCTTCTTGTACAGCCAGTCAAGAAAGTATTTCACGTCCTGGCGGCCGTTGGCTCCTGGTTGAGCAGGGCCATCCTGGCGATCTGCCAAACGGCCCTTGACGAATACCTCGACGCGTGGGAACGTTGCGTATTGTAGGACACTATTAAATCTGTAGCCATCCATTTCGCTTTCACCGAACCTCTTGGTGAACTCCTTCCATGATATTGGACATGGTAGACCGCAATAGTCGAACCCGATCTGGATATCTTTGTGCACTTGTTATTATGGGGAGCATTGTGTTGAATCGTTATACTCACCGTCCATATTCTTACCATATAGAAAGAAGATGGCCATTTCGGCATTCCTCGTCCTCATGTAATAGAGTTTGAGCTTCTGGAGAATTTTGTCGGATGTCTTGATAAGTTTCATGGTCCTTTTCTGAGCAAATGGATTCGGCCTCCTCATCGACTTCCTGCTCTCCACCTCCCTTCCTTCGTCATGAATTGCATTACTTCGCTTAACTCTCATGGTGGGCGCATGCTTAAGAAGTTGAGGTGATTCTATAACATTGGGCTCATTTGGTCCATCGCGAGTGCTTGACATAGGATATCGATATGGAGCTGTTTCCCGTGCGGTCGTGTCTAGATTTCTTAGAGTAAAGTTTCTGGCAGGAAATCTCGAATTCTCTTGTTTGGCTTCTTCCTCTTCCTTCTCCCGCAGCTTCACACGCAACTGGTCACGATCATCGTTACCACGACCGTGCCTTTCGGTATCATGAGCTCCGTGTGGTCTGCCTGCGAGTCCGGACCTCGCTTCTCTTGCGTTGCTCTGCGCTTTGGGGTCTCTGGGAGAAGGCCTCTCTGCCTCTTTTGGTACCTCTTTGGTTTCTCCTCTCCTCTGCTGGGAGGCCTGTCGCTTCTCGTTTCGGTCCATGAAGCTTTTCCTGGAGCTTTGGTGTGCCTGGAAAACCGAACAGTCATCATGGTCGCATATATCCATAAATGTCTTTTCAGATTTCTGCTTGTTTCGCCTCGCGACAAAATCTCTTTGAATCATCAAGTCGATAAGTTCTTCTCTCGCATCCGAGCATTCCTTGAATTGGACGGCATGGTGCATCGGGGTCCTGCCTACAGAGTCCTGCATACCAAGAGCCTCCTCAGTGGCATTTTCAATCAACATCTTCATTGTTTCTGGCTTGAGCTTCTCGCTGAAGGCCGCATGAAGACATGTCTTCCCGTCATACCGAATGCACAGGGCCCTGTTGAGACTTCGACCACTGAGTTGTTGGTTTTCGTGTTTGACGCAGGTCGAAATCATGTAGTCGAGGAGTCGACCTTGGCGGTTTCCGATAGCTATCCAAATGGGAGTCTGACCTTGCTTGTTCTTGTGCTGGAGAAGATCCGGATCCTTCTCTACCAAGCTCCGAGCAAGACGCTCTACTTGCTCAGGCTTGATGCCATTGTGCTTAATCACATCCACCAGTACATGAAGGATATTACCTCCTGCTTTCCTTGACTTTTTCGTCGCGATATCATTGAACTCGTGGAAGAAATCGTCAACTGTCTCCTGGCATGTGAAGTCCCGTTGCCCTTTGATCCACGTACGTGCCTTTTCTAGGCGGGCCTCCTTTGGATTCCGGTAGTAACCATTCTCATCCTCGAGCTCGTCTTGATCAAGGTGCAAGGTAGCCTCATCAAAGTCTGGTTCCGAGTCAGATGCCATTTTTTGCGTTGCCCTGAAGTTTCTGAATACATTGTGAAGTTCAAATACGAAAGGCCAGCAATCGGAAAGGCGAATAATACGTCACTCGGATGAAATGAGGCTCTGCGGCAGCCTGTTTATCTCGGCTAAAGTGAAAACTGTGAGTTCACATGAGCGCTTATCTGCAGATCCCCGGTGTCAGTGGTAATTAAACCACACTGTGCGCGGGCAATGACGCATGCCAATTGTTTATTCGTGTAACAATAAGACCGAGTATGTGATCTGATAAAAGGCGTATTTCGTCCTCATGGACGAGTGGCCTTCAAGCAACCCCTCTATCGTTTGTCAGTAAACCTTCCAGGTGTTCATCTCATAAACAATGTCCAACTCTGAACAGAACTTCGCCGATAACATGAATGTGGACATGTACGAGGCTGGGATCGAAGAGGACAGCGGCTTTCATGTCTTCAACGTTGCCCCAGATCACTACCATCGATCCGAAGGTCTTCAACGCACCGGTGCCGTGGATATCACCTGTAACATGGAGAAGGTCGTGCATGGAGCTTTAGACCCTGACAGCGAATACTATGCAACTCTGATGACTATGCAATGGTTTTTCCAACCCAACAACGGGCGTCGAATTTCCGAGGCCACGATTGAACTCCTTTTCGAGGCTGAATCGGACGATACCGAAATCGAGGTCAAGGAAATCTCCTTTCCCGACATCTATAGCCTGATGCCAACAACCCAAGACGAGTCTGTCACGAAGGGCACTGAGGCTACTGCCGGCGTGGAGCAAGTCGGCGAAATCAGTTTGACAGGAAAGTGGGAAAAGACAACCAAAACAACTACCTCAGACGCCATCACACTGAGTGGTGGAATGCGTCTTATCAACAATACGCCCCCCTACCGTATTGCGAGATGGGTGCTTTCTGAGAACGAGTCGCAACCAGCAGGAATTCCGGCCTCCCTCAAGTTGGCGGTACTCATTTCTAGGGATGATGAGGAAAAGTTCGTGTGCAGGCTTGGTTTCGACTGCAAGACTGATGTGAGAACACAATTCGAAGGGTTCTTCAAGAAGATCCCCAAAGACGACCCCATAATCTTCCAGCCAAGATCCGAGGATAAAGGTGCGCGTCCAAACACGAATGTCAGTTACGGCGACGAGAACTTGGGAAGCGTCAACATGGACGATCTCTCTGAAGTCACATTCCGGAGGGTCATATCGGATGGGGAAAAGGATTGGAGATCATCAGAGTAGTATGCTAGGCCAGTTTGGACTTGTTTCCCACTAATCCGAACGGCCGGGGCCAGCAGATGGACAGTCAGTAGACTTGATACTTCACTGTGCAGCCAAGAACTTGGCAGATAGTAAATCCATAAGAGTTGTCAGCTTGGATGTAACGATGTGAATCTGACTGCATTATCACAAGTACAATTGCCCCCAATATACGCAAGCCAAGCACGGGGGCCGAAATTATAGACATGTGAACATTGGTTGTGCAATTTGGCTTTCGCTTGACGCAACAGCAAATTGATTCTCAGGACTTTGTCTTCAAATCACATCTTCACATACTATAATTCATTGAATCAGTTCTCTAGTCATATAACAATGGGCACCGGCGAAGACGCGCCAAACGGACTGCCAATGCTAGCTTCTGAGGCGAATGATCGACCAGACAATATAGTTTTGCCAGCTTTAGATACGAATCTGTCCGATATCGACGGCGAGAACGAAGATAAAGATGATGCAATTAGCATCAAAACCACAACAGATGATCTTCTTGATCTAGGCCCGGAGGCCTGTAGGGAACGCAAAACGGGGCTTGACATAATCATTCCCTGCGGCTGGTCTGGTTCTTCCTATGATGATTACGAGTATGAAAAAGACCTTGCACCTAGTATCCAGGGCTGGATTCGCTCATGTTCAAAACAGTGTCATTACTGTCCACGGTATACGAGATGACTACAAAACTGCCTGGACGGACTCAATGGGAAACTGGTTTTTGAAAAACCAGTTATTCGGGCATATGTCCATCAGGCAGATCGATTATTCATACGAGATCCATGAAGCATCGCTACTCTACCAACCCGGCGGCATTCAACTTCTCGCACAAAGGCTTGTGGATGAATACGCCGAGAAGCGGACTCAGCTCGAAGAGGTAAAGTCCAGATTATCGCTAGAGTCGAGTACACAAGGCTAACAGGCATAATCCAGACTGAAACAGAGCGTCCTGTCATTTGGGTTTGTCACGATTTGGGAGGCACGATAGTTAAAGAAGTATTGAATTCACCCTTGAAGATATGACTGCTTACTGACTTGAAAAGGCTCTTTCGATAGCAGCACAAAACCCTGGGAAATTCGCAAATATCTTTATGCTTACCACGGCAGTGGTAAGTATAATAGTCTCGATAATATCATAAATACCTACTAAGTTGTAATTAGGTCTTCCTAGGCACACCTCACTGGTTTCGATCGCAGGATGATCTCGAGGACCAGCTGCACAAGCTCATTTCTCTTCCAGGTCCGAAGATCAAACACGGGGTAGTGGCGAAAATTAGAAGTCTTGCAGGGCAAGTTGACCGCGCTAACACTAGGATTTTAGCAACCAAGCTATTTGATAGAGCTTCCATCTGGAACTTCTTTGTTGAGAACCCCATGCCCAGCCCTATTGATATGCCTACTGAGGATGATCACCCTCCCGCTGAAAATTACGACTATGAGAGAGAGGATCTTGGTCAAGCGGTTACTCCGTTTCAGACATATGTGCACTTCATTGGACATTCATTTGAAGCCGCCGGAAGATTGCGATGGAATGACTTCAGCCATCTGGAACTCGTTCACGACGAATTTAGTTCTCACTTCGGTGACATGAACTACATATTTGGACAACCTGGCACTCGTAAGTCTTTTCTTCTCGATAGCTGTGAAATTTCTCCATGAATTAATCATGTAATAACCTAGCTGTTAAAACGGGCTATCGTCTGATCCCGCTTCAAACACGTCTAATGTCCCTTGTGCCCCCAACCCGGGCATTGAACATTGAATTTGATCCACTTCTCCCATATCCTCCAGTGCTGACATGGATACATGAACAAGAGCCTTTCGCCTCATTTATGGAGCAAAAGGTTGGATTCAACTACTTACACATTCATGGAGACGGAAGCCCTCTGATCAACCTTTCGAATGAATCACGCCTCCTTTATGCTGCCTACGACGGTTCTAGTCGCGGAGGGGTATCATTGAATCCGCGAAGGTCGGCCATCTATTTCGAATTTGACCACAATGACTCACGATACGGAACTCTTTTGTCAATGTTGACGTACCTGGTTAATTTCATCCTCTCTCATTTCTGGGAGGAATACGAAAGCTTCGTCCACGAAGAGTTACTCTTCTTGGGGGATACATATGCTTGGACAGTCCAAGATTTATACCACATATATTCAAGGTTTAGATCTGCCGTCACCGCTACTCACGACCTGACGTTGTTCCTCAGTTGTTTCGATCAATGCCCGACCGAGGAAAGGAAGTGGTTCATGGACCGCATTCTAAATGATCACGGCTACAATGAAGCGAAATTCCGCATAATCATAACAACTACTTCCTGGAAAGATCTCGAGGATGCAAGGTTCCCGCATGGACGGCAGATCAATCTCAAGGAATGTCCTTGGTTCAGTCACCCAAGCGACAAATTACTTCCTGAACTCCAGATTGGCTTGGAACGCCTAATTGCTACGCGGCCAGTTTACGAGGAGTTTCGGTCCCAGATTAAGGATGTTCTCGTGGAATGTCAAAGTACTGGTCACCCGGGAAACGTCATTTTGACCTGGCTGGAGTCTTCGCATCGAGGCAAGTCAAAGAACGAGATCGGCGATACCATCAAAAGGCTGCTTCCTTTATCAGTAACAAACATTGTCGTTGTTCTTATGTCCTGTCTGGATCCAGATGTCAGAAGAAAAGCGGAAATTGCCTTCGACTGGGTTAAAGACGCTGCAGAACCCTGGTCTCCCGATGCCCTCATTGAAGCCCTCAAAATTCACATGTGCCCAGAAAGCGAACCTATTTTAAGCGATCTTGACAAAGATGACGAGATGGCTGAACTAGCCAAGTCCCTGGGCGGAATCATCACTGTTCAGGGTCATGATGTCAGGTTCACTCACCCATCGTTCTATAAGGTGACTCGGCTGGGCATGGAGAAAGGTGCAGAAGAATCAACGGCTAGGGTCAACAGCTCAATAGCTGCGGCATGCCTGCGGTACTTTCAGCTCGAAAATGCCCAAAAGGCACTTGCAGAATTCTGCTCTGCAAGCTTCGACGGATGTTTGTTGGACAGGCCACTGGAAAAGGTTGTGGTTTCTCACCAGAGAATCACGTTGGCCGAGTATGCGGTTCGATTCTGGCCCCATCATTACAGGGCCAGCGGACAATTCAGTCCCAAACAGCTTGTCCATGAACTATTCGACGACAAGAAAGCCCGAGCCAGCTGGGAGGTTCCATTCTGGCTCCTTTCTAATTCATTCACAAGGATTCATCGACACTACACATCAAAGCTCCCCGTCTTCGCCATGTTGGGTCTGGAGGACTTGGTGGATGACGAGACTAAATCTGCAAGCACTCATCCTTGGTTCAATGAGGATTGTTGGCTTTCTATTACGGAGTCTGTTCGATCAGGCAACAAAGCAATCTTGAAGAAGTTGCTGGATCGAGTTGCAGTAAATGAAGAGGAGCTCCAAGTTGCCCTGATTTGGGCTACCGCTCAAGACGATGACGAACTTTTGGATGCCTTACTTACCAAGATCCCAAACTTTGAGACCTTCCCATGGCCCGAGGGTCTTGTTGACCGGGCTGTTGCAACTGGTCGAAACAAGATACTAGCTGCCATACTGGGATCTGGTAGTGATATCAACAAGACCGGAACCTACTGGGGTGCTCCCCCAAGCATCATTGCGGCATGGCGAAATCGGGCGGCTACACTAGATCTCTTATTAAGATCAGATCCAAGGCCTGACCTGAGTGCCGTAGATGATACAGGTGAAAGTCTAATCATGAAGACAGTGAGGCTAGGAAATCCGCAGATGGTGAGACTGGCTATCGATGGCGGTGCAGACGTCAAAGCTGGTGATTCGATGGGCCGAGACCTGATACAAGCAGCGATAGAAAGCTGTTCGTGTGAGGTGGTTGGTATACTCATGAAATATGGTGCAGAGCTTGGGGATGGCAAGGAGGAAGACCAACCACTCCTTGCGGTTGCTGCTGCTGAGGGCCTCGTGGAGTGTACGCACCATGCTCCGTCACGAAGCGGATCCGAACGCTGATGGGGCTTCTGGCACTGCACTTTACAGGGCTGTGGCAAATGGGCATTTGGGTGTGGTTCAACTCTTGCTCGACAGCGATCCCAAGCCAAATATGGATCTAGCACCGCCTGGCGAGAACGCACTATTGACTCGGGCTATCTTTATTAACAATATTGAACTAGTGTCCCTGTTGATCAAACACGGTGCAAAGACTGATTTCATGGATTCGCACGAAGGATTCACCACAACCCCGCTGTCTCAAGCCTGTCAGGAGGGAAACTTGGACATGGTGAAGCTTCTTATCGAGAGCAACGCCGATGTTAATTACACCGGAGGCGAATCAGATCCACCATTGTTTGCCGCTCTGTACAACAACAATGCCTATGTGGCGAGGTACCTGCTACAGACCCCGGGTATTGACATCATGTGTAAAACGAATGAGGGGATGAGCGCCCTTCATGGATCATTGGATATGCCCGAATTCCTGCCTGAGCTACTGGAAAGAGGCGTTCCCATCGACAGCATGAGCGGGTTGGGCACACCACTTCACATGACGGCGCGAGACAATAAATTACAGTCTATGGAGATACTCCTCAAAAATGATCCAAAGCCTGACCTGGAGGCTGTGCTTGGGGATGATGCGTCACGTATTGAGGAGATCGGTAAAACACCTCTACAGATCGTTGGCCGCCCACGGATCGGCTACCCCCGACAAGGACGTTTTGAATGCATCAAGACGCTTCTTCAAGCTGGAGCCAACCCTCATGTCATCAGTCCCGATGGTGAGGACATTGTCGATATCATCCTCTGGGAAGCAGACTCGGATGACTGCGAGAAGGCTCTGAGAATACTGTTCTCCAAACCATATAATGTACCTGTCGAGCGAATGACCCAAGACGGTCGTACGAGGCTTCATAGAATTTATGCCAACACACCCGTCGGAATCGCTCAGCTTCTGGTAGGATCCAAGTCACATCTGGATGCCCGGGACAACGAAGGATATACCCCTCTTGCCATGGCTATCGAGTTTGGGAACAGCGATGTCGCCGAGTACCTCATCAGTCAAGGTGCCACTGTCAATGTTTTCAGTCCCATCTACGGCAGCATTCTCCATATAGCCGCACGTGATGGATCTGTGGATCATGTCAAGCTTTTGCTGGAATCGGGGGCAGATCCCGATCTGGTTGACCTTGAGTACGGAGAGTCCCTCCTATACACAGCTCTGGGCATTCATTACCCGGTTGATCTCATCAAGATGGTACGATATCTTGTCGACGAAGCAAAGGTTCCTATCGACAAAATGGGTGGCGAATTGGGGTATCCGATCATACGGGCGGCGCATATGACAAGAGACTCGGTGGAAACTGGGACCAGGTTGCTAGAATTCTTGATTCGACGCAAGGTTCGAGTGGACGTTTCTGATAGTCAGGGTCGCCAAGCTGTGCACCTGGCTTGCACGTCTCCATCAGATGATGCTATCAAAGCCCTGGTCCAGGCTGGAGCAGACATCAATGCAACTGATAAATTTGGCCGCAAGCCAATTCACTTCGCAGCGTCGAACCCACAATCCCCCTGCTGCTTCTACCTGCTTGGAACACTTGGAGTGGCAGATGTCGACGTCAAGGACCATGATCAATGGACGCCTTTGATGTGGGCAGCACGATCTGGTTCTATTCTTACCGTTCAAAATCTCCTTTCAAAAGACGCCGATATTTATGTGCGGAGTCGCTCTTCTACCCAACGAGATGAGCGGACGGCCTTGGAGTTGGCCAACTTTGCTGACCGGCCTCTGGAGCTTATGGAGATTCTTGAACCTGAGGACCCGTCGCGAGCCGGATCAAATGGTAGCGAGGTTTCGGGTGAATCTTTCCTGGCCGAAAAGGCTGGCGATCAGAAATATGTACCATGCAATAGCTGTCTCGTGGTCAGTCATCCCATCTATTCCCAAACTAGACTTGAGCTAATAAGAGAGGTCTTTTAAATAGAATATTATTGGTTTCCGCTGGGAATGTACTGAGATCATGTGCTATTTCTCTTTGTGTTACAAATGCTACGATCATCGGTCTGAGCTGCATACTTCGGGACATCATTTCAGGGTCATTGGGCCTCTATATAAGGAGGAATCAGGAGCTGGCAGTGCAGATGATGAAGATAGTGGCTTGAATGGTGGCTCTGAGATTAATCTTGATAACTTGGAGTCAGACCTGGATGATTTGTAGGGTCTTAAGCCAACAACCAACGCTTCTCTGGCCTCCCATAGCAAATATTATTAAAACCCGACACAAAACTACTCCCTACTTAGTCTCTCGTTGTACCTATGCCCAGGCATGATGCAAACTGACATCAATTAAAGACAATATGCACGACCATTCCCCGTTGCTTGCCATAGCTCATCCGACAAAACTGCTTCCATGAGATCTACACTGTCGTTGATACTATAAACTATCCGCTTGATCGTCAACACCGTCATTTACACCCGCACCTCCATGCTAGTTCGTTATTTTTGTTGAGGAAAAAAAAGCCCTGAACCTTAATAAAGAACACATAAAAAGCACCTCCATGCCGCACGGAACCCACGGGTATAGTCTCGACATGGCTTCCTCCAGTCATGCCAAGATTAGTAAGGAGATATTTAAGATCAATGCAGGGCTTACATGTTAGTGGCAAAGTGGCTTTTCTGAGGCTGGCTGGCAACCCAAGAGTGGCCAAGCTGAGACATCGGATAGCTACTGTAGTTTTCACCGCTTTTTTCTTTCCTTTTCTTTCTTCAAAAGACAAACAGAAGGGGGAAAAGAGCAGCTTTTCCGAGGCTGGCTGGCAACCCAATAACGGCCAAGCCGAAACATCAGATGGCTATCGGGGTTCTCACAGCAATACAGCCAAAAGAAATCTCAAGTTATTCAGACATAACCTGAAACCGGCTAGATACCTTTTGGACTATCAGCCAGCCTACTCTATTCCCAGTCAAGTCGATAACGTGGTAGTTTCAAAGGTCTGCTTGTGTCTAGACCCTCAACCTCCTGCTGAATACAGCCTACTGTAAATGACCACCTGGACGCTATTCAAATTCGAAAGCTAGATGCCTTTGACCACTATTGACTACTGCAGGGAATCGCGCTGCCTGCAATCGTGGCCACTGCGATAGATTCCGTCAATCACCGTGGTGTACAGTACCCAATTGAAGCTGAGACATCGCCATTCTAACCACAAGGTAGATTACTAGATGAGCGGCCCGGCCCACCACAGGCGGTAGAGACGGGTACCTAGTCTACTATTTCGAATTAGCTTTCAGCTTCCGTCAAAGCAGCACTCATTCCAATGACCCACTATGCATAAGCGTCGGAAGCTGTTATACAGCCTGCCTGAATGTGCAAGGAGTCCAATAAGCCATGCTTCCCCCTCATGACGGATGTGACACTTACATGGGCTGGCTGGTGTAAGACAATGCAGCTGTGATGAAGGCGATTTGCTTCTAATCATGAGGCCTATTGAAGATTAATGGTAGGCATATCCATCATATAACGGTCTCGATATCACCTCCCTCTCTTTTCATTCTGCATCACATTTCCCTCCATATTTCTCATAACCACCAGAATGTCTCTTCTGATCGACATCGGAGATATTATTTATGTCCGAGACGAGGAACTGGATAACGAACCAATTGTCGTCCAATGGACACAGTGGTTTGCTACCCGCACAGAAAGGTACATCCCGGCTCAGTACCGCGGCAGTGATGGCATGAAGCGTGGCAAGTCTCCTCATTACGTATGCTGAAGGCCAATGCTAACTCTGGCATAAGAAATCACTGGAAAGATTTTCATTCAGGTCAGCAAGGCCCATGACTTTCGTCTCAAGCATGATCGCTCCAGAGACATGTACACCGTAAAAGTCGATCGCCAGTTCCAATACGGTCAGAACAAAGAACAGACTAAGCGCTTTCTCGTATTTCACGATAAAGACAACAAACCGTACCAGGCAAGTCTTCTTCAGTGGTCATTGTACCTCGAACTGACGATTTCTAGGGTCGTTTTGTGGAAAGCCTTCTGGCAGCAGCAGGAGAAGAGGCGGCAAAGGTCGCTCGCAGCCTGGGTTTTAATGGTGGCAAAGATATTGTTGACTGGGCAAAGAAGTACATAGGAGATGACTTGCATGAGTTTACATAGAGGATGACTTGCATGAGTTCTGAAAGGGTGTTAAAGGCTTAGTCGAGGAAGCTCGCCGGGCTCATCAAAATGATAATGTTCAAGTTTATTATCCCATCGGCGGAAATGTCCATTTCGAAGTATACAATGAACTTGTCGCATCTTACGCCGTCTGGCTGTAGGAATAATTGAGACTAATACTCAAAAGCTAAGCCTAAAGCTATAATATTCGTCCCAGCGCATTTAATTTCAGCATTTCCGTTGACCCCATTCTATAGGCGTTGACGTTTTACTTACTCCAAACACCCCGATGCCGTCTATTAATATCAATTGCCTCTATATACGTATCATTTGGACCACCACCTACAAAATATTAGATTAATTTATAAAGTGACCCATCCACCTACCAGTCAATTCAATCTCCTTGTCTTCAGGAAACACGACTCCTATCTTAACTGTGAAGATTCGTGGTTGCGGGTTATTGTTTGTGTAAGTGACCCTGATCTTTTGAGACGTGCCACTTAATGGACTAGAATCGGTTTTGCTGTTCTCGAGGGTTCGCTGATCAATGAACAAGCTCACGTGTGATATAGTGTTGTTGAGCTGGACGTTGAGAACATTGTTATTGAAAATTATAAAGGTCATTTTGAGCGGGATGGTAAATGCAGGATAATTTGAGTAAAAAGAACAGAAGTGTTGTTATCACGAATTGCGCTTCAGGGAGGTATGGTTTTTTTCAGCCCTTTATGTCGTTCAAGGAAGGGTTCTTTGAGACTGTTAGGTCACATATCTTTGCAGTGACCTTGTAGCCAGGGGTTAGGTTTCAAGACAAACAAGCCGATTGCGCCTCATATATGGATTGGTAGTCGGCAATTCATGTATTCGAGCCCTATGTTGATAAAGCTTTTGTATTTGACTGCAAAACCAATTATCCTCCGTAACCTTTATCTAACCTTTATATCCCTATAATAATAGCCTATAATAATAGCCTATAAGTTACTTATTTAGTAACTT